>ML810636.1:149259-170465 GCA_009831015.1 Picea engelmannii | reverse complement strand
GAAAGGTTTAACTGTCTACAACATATCATGTATGCAAACATTGATTTATAACAAGATTTTCCCCAAACACCA
This sequence comes from Picea engelmannii, assembly GCA_009831015.1. Taxonomy (NCBI): domain Eukaryota; kingdom Viridiplantae; phylum Streptophyta; class Pinopsida; order Pinales; family Pinaceae; genus Picea; species Picea engelmannii. Next base: position 170,393 of record ML810636.1, on the reverse strand, counting down.
TGAGAGACTGAATCTGAAGTTGGCAGATCTTGTCCATGATATAGCGAAGTTAGTAATTCCTTCAAACAATGATGATTTTAAGGATGAAAATTTATTTTAAAATGTAGAAACTTTAGCGAATCTTACTAATCCTTCATATGCCAACTATAAATGTTTGGTGATATTTTTGTAAAAATATTCAAATTTCTAAGGATTTTATATATTTTGTATAAAATTTTGGCGATTTTTAAGGCAAAATAATTTTATCCTATAGAATTTGGGTGAATCATTTTTAGAATGACTATGGAAAATTAGTCCATAAGCGAAATTTAGTTCCTAAAATCATCCTTGGCTCCAAGTCGTCGCCATTTTGACATTGTAATTGCTTGTGAAGATGAGGATTGGAATGATGTTAATATACCTTTGGTCACTATTTACTACCGTTAGTTAATATCTGAAGATTAAGTGATTGATGAGCTATAATATTGTATATTGGATTCATACAAGAGATTATATTAATCACTGAATTCGAGTATATGGAAGTTGTTCAAGTTTTGAGATGAAGGCTGTCAAGTGTCCTGACATCAGTCATTTGCTGGAAAAGATTGACTATTTTGGGATGGGTGTTGGAGAAGTCAGATCTCTTCTTCAGAGCTCATAATGGTTTGATGTCTACACACCCCTACAGAGAAGTTAAAGTTCTCCAGAATGGTACATAATCTTAATCTGCTTTGTGATTTGAAGGATGAGTCTTAATGTCTAAAACTACTTTGTATAGCAGCCAAAAATCATTCACTGGTGTGTGTGGAGCACTGTAGAAATTGGTTCTGAATTACTCTTTTTCCGCCTCAGATGAACGACTGCCTGTGGCTTTGCAAATGGACTGTTAAATCACAACAAAGTAAAAGCACCATCGCAGGGCTTGAATACAGATGATGGAACACAATTTTTTTTCCCAGAATTCTATTTGTGTATGATAGTGTCCGATTCATGATTGTTGGAGATAATATCATTCGACGTTCTGATATCTGTGCAGTAACACGCCCTGCATTCATATATCTCCGGTCAATTATTGATATTACGAAGTACAAGGTTTCTCTTCCAAACAGTTGTTTCCATCCATTTCTTTCTTAACTAGACTTTCACAATGTGCAAGATCAGTTTGCTCATCTGTTCCATGTTCTCGAGTTCTGACATTTCTGCATCGATTAACAACGAAAGTCGATTGTCAAGAGTCTACAGAGGTGCAATAAACAAAACAACAACAAGCACTCATAAAATTCTATGATATTAGAAGGAAGTTGCATCCTAATAAAAACAAAAACGAAGTCATGCATTCAGTGGGAAGTGCTTCAACGTCCTCATCAAATTACTAATGTGACCGATGATGTCTGGAAATAACTAATTCCATGTGTGGTTGTCACCGATTTGTTCCACATGGCTATGTAACATGCCTTGCACAAGCACATGGGGGCCAATTCGAAATTTATCGAAGGACCAAAGACATGTTATTATGATTATCGTTAATTTCATTTCATATTATTTTGAAGAAAAGGAAGCGGTTCCAGCCGGTGCGTTTCAGTTCAATAATTCTTCTCAACCCTAACTGATAAAACTGTTCATCAAGTAATATAAAAGGAAGCAACATGTAGTTAAAGGAGAAGAATAATTTTTCAGAGAGAATTTTGAGAAAAAAAACTTCGACAGAAAATTTAGAGAGATATGCTTGGAGTGCTGTGAGGTTTGTTTTTTTTTCATTTTTCTTTTACATATTCAACTGGGATTGACGGAATCGTTGGCAACATGGGGTCTTGCGAAGCAATGAAAAGATAAAGCGAGGATGAACTTTCTTGTTCTCATAAGGTGAATAGTTTACTTGTCAGTTTGCTGTATTTAAGCTCGATTTTGTTCGACACTAATTGGTTTCTGATATACATGTTTTCTCCTTGTGATTCGCCATCATTGTTCCATTCCATTTTTGGCTCAATTTTTTTGTTTGTTTGTTTCGCACTTGGTCTTTTTATTGTAACCTTACTCTAGAGTGGCTAAAGACCATATACCCGGCCCTAGTTTACGCAAAGACTTGTAAATTTTGAAAATTCAAGAATTTGTATGATGAACATTTTAAATGAAGATCAAATTCTGTTACACTATGAAATTGTCTTTGTTATTTTTTTTTAAATTCTCAGTGTTCCTCATCTTTTCTTAATACAACATTAAAGATAAAAATAGAAAAATACAAACAAATTTATGAACATGTTTATTTTGTAAAAAATATGTGTATAAGTTTTATTCATTATCTTGTTCATATGTATAATCTTTTTCTTGCATTCTTTACTATTTTAATTTTCTTATTATTTTTCATATCCTAATTTCTAAAAAAAAATTAAAAAATATCAAATCATTAAAGTGTTATTTTTTTTCAAACTAATGTTTTGTTTAATAAATTATTATTTTTGAATCATTTTAAAACTAACATAGTTATATTAACTTTCTTAGTTTTGTTTTAGATATTTTCTTATAAAACAAATACAAAACAAATGCCTTTTCATTTTATTATTTGCATTTACTTTATTAGATTTTTTGGTTATGTCAAATGTAAAAACTCCACATAAAAGTATCAAAATCATAAATTACATAAAAATCAAATATTACTAAAAAGTAAAATTACAAGGCAAATGAATTCACGCTTGGACTGTGTAGGTTAGAAGATATTTAGCCTAGAGCTCAATTTGTCTTCTTGTCTAGGGCTTTAAGCCTAGGGTGATATTCCCTTCTCTTCTCGCTTAGCTCTGTGAGAGGTTGAAATGTTGATGTTGGGGACTCTCTAGTCCCTCGACGTCAACATATTTTTTTGGCGACCATACTGGGGACGAACCGTTCAATGGTTCTTTCCTAGCTTTGTTTTAATTCTTTCGAACTTACATTTATCTTTCCTAGACCTTAATGTCTCAACTGATAAGAAAATATGTTTAGCGGTTGTAACTCTATGGTTTCAGCTACTAACCCCAGGAAGGACATTCACAAGTATGGGCTTTTTGAGTTTGAAGAAGACCTAAACAATTCCCCTTGGTTTGTGCCCACTCCCTTGAAGTTCGCTCACTTGATTAATCCTTACCTTACAAATTCAAGAAACATCTGCCTCTCTTTCATGGTGACAGAACTGTTACAATGATTGAACATCTTCGTGCATTTTCGAATGCTTGCACCATTCTCAGAGTAAATAATAATGATAGTTGCATGCTTTTGTTCATGAATTCACTTCAGGGTGATGCCGCCTCTTTATTTGCCAGCCTCCCTGATAAATGCATCTCTACATCTTTTGAACTTTCTTACTAGTTTACTTCTACCTTTGGGAATTTGGATAATCCTTACAAGTATCTTAAGAGGTTTAACCAGTTACTTATGAAATATAATGAGAGCATTCTTACATTTAACCTTAAGTTTATCAAGTTATACAATTTAATTCCTACTCTCATTTGCCCTACCAACTTGGCTTCCCTGTTGCATTACTACGAACTTCTACCTCCTCTTTACCGATGGCAGTGGGAAGAAAATAATGTTTAAAACCTAGGGCTAGCTCTATCCACTTGCCTCGACTTCGAGGAACAAATCCGTAGAAAAAGTTACTCCTTTGGTATTCATGATTCACACAAGGATTTATCTTCTTTAATCCTCATCATCAAAGGTTTACAAGATCGCATGTTCTTTGTTGAATCTCAATCTTCAAATCAAGCTGCGAGTATATCTCGGGAGCACTCTCTCCTAAGGTCTATTTATGATGAATTCACTACTTGTGGTCAAGAGCTTGAATTTGAAGAGGATCATGATTATATCATGATGCTTAGTGATCAATCCACATGTCACATCCCAAACATCACCCTTCTCAAACCTCATGAAAAAACTCGACCCCAAAATCATCTATTATCCCAAGCTTCTTATCCGCATGTATACGATGGAAATTTTGATTATGCAAATGAAGAAATCAATTCTGACCATGTCAAACCAATTTATGATACATTTGTATTCGATGATGATGCTAATGAGTGGTCAACACAAATTGATGAAGACCAGCATGACTTTAATGATGCATGTGAGGAATCCTCCTTTGAAGATATTCATGAATTCAATCGAGATCTTATTAAATTGTATAAATTTTTTTCTAATCCTTTGTTTCAATCAAAAGAGGTTAAAGAACTTGACACCATCGAGCATGTTCCTCCTAGGTGCACTTTTTATTTCGATGATAGTGACTATTGTAGGGACATTCCTATGTTTTTTAATCCATGTTATGAATCTTATTTGCATCATGACGACCCTGTTCCTGATAGAAAGGTCCATAAAGATGATACTAATTTGTTCACTGAATTCATGGATCATCCCTTTAATGTACAAACCCTAAATCTTAAATCTGATTCAATCGATACTTTCGGTATTAAATGCAAAACCTCTGTTGGTTGGCATGTTTGGGAGGTTGGTGATCGTTTCTTTTTGGTATTGATTAATCATTTCTCCGCACCGTACACTTTTGTTGGTTGGCGTGTTGGCAGTTCCTCCACGCACAAATTTGTCAAACTCATAAGATCCGCATGCAAAGCATGTGACACATTCATTTACACTAAATTTCATCTGACCTGAGTCCAAGCTAATGGTTTCTTTTCCTCTGTACATAAATAATAATAATAATAATAATGATAAAAGTTTACAGGAAGGGCTAGATTAGTTTTGGGTTGATTTCACAATTACTCAATTTATTTTCTCTCTTTTATTTATTTCACTTTCTTTTCTTTTTGCCCTTCTGATGGTCATAAGTGATGGAGCAATGGTGGTGATATTAAAGGCCATTTGTATATTTTTAATTGATTAACCAAATGTGTTTTTGTGGACAACAGACTTGCAGGTAAACCAATTTGCCTTCCTTTGTCATAATCCCTCACTTGTCTACCATGCGGTTGTTACACAAGACATCCTCGCTCGTCACGTTCGTTAGTCCTATCCCCATCTTCCTTTTTTCCCTTTCTCTATCCCCTTCATTTTGAGATGCCTTCATCATACACGTGGATGCTCAACGTTAAACTTGGGTCTTTCCCTCAACGCACATCCACGACAATTTTCTAGCCTTGTAATCATTTTGTCAATATCTAAAGAGTCGTCCCTTCGGGTTATACAACGGGACCAAACCCCCTCATACTTACCAATTTTCATGAGTTATTCCACAAAGTCCCGATCTATGAATCCCTTGACCTCCATTGTGTCTCCCCTGTTGTATAACTTGGTCCATCCAAACCTATCGGCCTCTTCTTGTTCCACATTGAGTCACCCTCATTCTTGTCGTTATCCTTCCCTTCACCTTTCCTTCAGAGAATCAAGGATCATAATTTTATTGTTTAAAGCTTGCACGCCACTGTAAGCGACGCACATCTGTTGGTTGGAAATTGTTGACGACGATTTTGGTTAACAATACTTAGCTGACAAAGTGTTTCCAGGTTCCCCCTCTCATTAGGAAATTGCTTGCGTAAAGTCTTGTGTGCTCCCGCCGAGTTACTACCACACATTCAAAGAAGATGTCATTAAAGTATATTTTAAGTTACACTGAAGATGGTTAGTGATCAATTTTTGAAATTGCACATGATACAAGCTCTCAAATAGACACTGGTTTACTACAAGCATTCGACAAGGATGATACAATAATTGGTCAAGCTAAATCAACAGTAGCCGCATCTGCTGCAACTAAGATCAATCCTAGTTTTCAAATTGAAGCATTGCAAAGTCATGCATTGTCAGACATTGAAAATATATTTGATGATAAATTTTGGGAGAACCAGGGAGTGGTGATAAGTGCACTGAACAATGTTGATGCAAGACTTTATATAGACAACAAATGTGTCTACTTTCAAAAACCTTTGTTAGAGTCTGGTACTCTTGGAACTAAGTGCCACACACATGTAGTTTTTCCTCATTTGACTGAAAATTATGGAGCTTCAAGAGACCCCCCCGAGAAGGAGTTCCCTATGTGCACTGTTCATTCCTACCCACATAATATTGATCATTGTCTTACATGGGCAAGATCTGAAATTGAAGGTATGCTGGAGAAAGCACCAACTAAAGCAAATGCATTTATTTCCAATCCTCAAGAGTATAAAAGATCTATAAAGTATGGAGGTCATGCTCAGTCTCAAAGTCTTCTGGATCGTATTCTTGAGTGTTTAGTGTTTGAGAGATGTGTGACATTTGAAGATTGTGTAGCCTGGTCTCGCAGAAAATTTGAGGAGTATTTCAAAAATCGCGTGAAGCAACTTGCTTTTTACATTTCCAGAGAATACAATGACATCCCAAAATACACCATTCTGGTATGCTCCTAAGCGCTTTCCAAAGCCCCTGCAGTTCACATCAAAGGATCCTACTCACCTTTCATTTATTGCCACAACATCAATATTGGGAGCACAAAATTATGGAATTCCTGTCCAAGATTGGGCTTTGAATAGAGAGAAATTGTCAGAAGTTGTAGACAAAGTGCAGGCTCCTGACTTCCAGCCAAAAACAACAAAAATTGTGACACATGCAAATTCTAAAAATGGAAATGTTGCAGCTGTAGATGACAAAGCATGTATCGATAATATGATTAAAATGCTAGAAGAAGGGGTTAAGAGCTTACCTCTAGGTTTTCGAATGAATCCAATTCACTTTGAAAAGGATGATGATATGCATATTGATCTTATAGCTGGGCTTGCTAATATGCGTGCACGTAATTATAACATTCATGAGGTGGACAAGATAAAGGATAAATTTATAGCTGGGAGGATTGTTCCTGTTATTGCCACTACAACTGCAATGGCAACTGGTTTAGTTTGTTTAGAACTTTACAAGGTTCTCTTTTGCCATAATATTGAAAAGTATTGGAAATCTTTTGCAAACTTAGCACTGCCAATGTTTCAAATGGCTGAACCTGTGCCAACAAAGATAATTAAGCATTGAGATCTAAGCTGGACTCTTTGGGACCGGTGGGTAATTGAGGGTAATTTGACTTTACAAGAGCTACTAGATTGGTTTCAAGCGAAAGGTTTAACTGTCTACAACATATCATGTATGCAAACATTGATTTATAACAAGATTTTCCCCAAACACCGTGAGAGACTAAATTTGAAGTTGACAGATGTGGTCCATGATATAACAAAGTTGGTAATCCCTCCAAGTCGTCGCCATTTTGACATTGTAGTTTCTTGTGAAGACACGGATTGGAATGATGTTGATGTACATTTGGTCACTATTTACTATCGTTATTTAATATATGAAGATTAAGTGATTGATGAACTATAATCTTGTATATTGGATTCATACAAGAGATTATATTCATCACTGAATTCGAGTATATGGAAGCTGTTCAAGTTTTGAGATGAAGGCTGTCAAGTGACCTGACATCAGTCATCTGCTAGAAAAGATTGACTTGGAGAAGTCAGATCTCTTCTTCATAGCTCATAATGGTTTGATTTCTACACACCCCTACAAAGAAGTTAAAGTTCTCCACAATGGTACAAAATCTTAATCTGCCTTGCGATTTGAAGGATGAGTCTTAATGTCTAATACTACTTTGTATAGCAGCATAAAATCATTCACTGGCCCATGTGGAGCACTGTAGAAATTGGTTCTGAATTACTCTTCTTCCACCTCAGACGAACGACTGCCTGTGACTTTGAAAATGGACTGTTAAATCGCAACAAAGTAAAAGGACCATCGCAGGGCTTGAATACAGATGATGGAACGAAATTCCTTTTTCCTAAGATTCTATTTGTGTATGATAGTGTCCGATTAATGATTGTTGGAGATAATATCGTTCGAGGTTATGATATCCATGTAGTGACACACACTGCATTCACATATCTTTGATCAATTATTGATATTACGAAGCACAAGGTTTCTCTTCCAAACAATTGTTTCCATCCATTTCTTCCTTAACTAGACTTTCACGATGTGCAAGATTAGTTTCTCATCTGTGCCATGTTCTCGAGTTCTGATATTTCTGCATCGATTCACATCAAAAGTCGATTGTCAAGAGTCTATAGAGGTGCAATAAACAAAACTACATCAAGCGCTCATAAAATTCTATGATATTAGAAGGAAATTGCATCATAATAAAAACAAAACAAACTCATGCATTAAGTGGGAAGTGCTTCAACGTCCTCATCAAATTACTAATGTGATCGATGGCTGGAAATAACTAATTCCATGTGTAGTTGTTACCGATTTGTTCCACATGGCCATCTAACATGCCTTGCACAAGCGCATGGGGGCCAATTCGAATTTTATCTAAGGACCAAAGACATGTATTATTATGATTAACGCTAATTTCATTTCATATTATTTTGAAGAAAATGAAGCAATTCTAGCTGATGCGTTTTAGTTCAATAATTATTCTCAACCCTAATTGATGAAACAGTTCATCAAGTAATATAAAAGGAAGAAACAGGAAGTTAAAGGAGAAGAAGAAATTTTCAGAGAGAAAATTTTGAGAAAAAAAACTTGGGCAGAAAATTTAGGGAGAGGTATGCTTGGAGTGCTGTGAGGTCTGCTTCTTTTCATTCTTCTTTTACATATTCAGTAGGGATTGACATAATCGTTGGTAGCAGGGGGTCTTGCGAAGCAACGAAAATATAAAGCGAGGATGAGCTTGCTGGTTCTCATAAGGTGAATAGTTTACTTGTCAGTTTGCTATATTTAAGCTCAATTTTATTTGGCGCTAATAAGTTTCTGATATATATGTTTTTTCCTTTTGAATTTCCATCATTGCTCCATTCCATTTTTGGCTCAACTTTTTTTTTTCTTCATTTTTCGCGCTTGGTATTTCTATTGTAACCTTGTTCTAGAGTGGCCAAAGACCATATACCTAGCCCTAGTCTAGGCAGAGACTTGTTGATTTCAAAAATTCAAGAATTTGTATGGGGAACATTTTAAATGAAGATCAAATTCTTCTACACTTTGAAATTGTCTCTTTGTTATTTTTTTTAAAATTTTAAATTTTCCTCATCTTTTCTTAATACAACATTAAAGATAAAAATAGAAAAAGACAAACAAACTTATGTACATGTTTATTTTGTAAAAAATCACGTTTATAAGTTTTATTCATTAGCTTGTTAATATGTATGAACTTTCTCTTGCCTTTTTTACTATTTTAATTTTCTTATTATTAGTCCCTGCCGTAGGCATAGAGGGACTATAGCGATCGATAATGCGTTGACTACATATTAGTTTGTCCTTTGACCGGAAATATTTGCACAATACCTATTGTTGGAGATATGGAATTAAAAACATATATTTTTATATAATAAAAAGTAACATATATGTACTGATATGATTGGATAAGAGATTGGAGGTCTTATTTCCGGCTACGCTATTCCCGATGTACTATATGGCAACATCTCCAAACTTTTTCTCGTAGAGAATATGTTTTATCATATATTTTTCCTGTATATTGCTTGAAGGTCAATTAATGCTAGCATTAGTTCAAATGTTTGTATTAGCATTTTCTGCTACGCGAATATATCCGTAAGTTTTGATATGTACTAAGCAAATTGAAATGTTTTGATATCCAAGCTTTGTAGTGATTAAGAATTCCAAAGTTTATAGCGTCTTTGATAGATGTATATTTCTTGAAATGTATTGACACTTATTCTGAGATGCCTCAATACGCCCGACAACGTAAATGTTTACATGACACGATGTCCTCCAACACCCCTGAAAACTTAAATATTTTCATACCACGAGGTCCTTAGACATCCTGAGAGTCTTAAATGTTTATGTAAATACGGTTTTTGGAGTACATTTTTCCTCAAAATTTTCTAAACAGTTGCAGTGAATTTGCACAGTCTTCAATAACCATTATATGTTTCATGCTTGTTCTGCCATTGAGGCTACATACATTGTTTACTGGTTCGGTGAGTGGTTCTTCTTCGCTGATTTCTCGGTTGCTACTTCTTGTTGTTTTGCTTGCGATTCAACCTGTGCTTCTGCATTTCATCGTTTTGGAGTAAGTTTCGATGTAATAGTTTCATTTTGTATTCCTTGTTTGCTGTTCAGTGTCAAGTAAGAATGTTTGTATTCCTTTTCTGCTTGGGCTGCAGTTTCATGATCATTGGAGATACATATGTTGTTCACTGGCTCGGTGGTTCTTGTTGGTTCTTGGGTTGCTTGTTTTGTTTGTTTGGCCGGGGTCTATGCTTTGGGGCCCTGGGGGTGCAGTTCGGCCTCTTCGTGGTTTCTTGCTGGTTTCTTTTGCTGGATTCGACCTTGCAGGGTTGGGGTGTAGCGACGGTGGTTGGATCTTTTCTTTTTTTCTTTTTTTTTGGATTATTATTGTTTTTTTGGGGCGCTTTACGATGTTCAACCCCTGCACCCACCAGTCGATATGCAGTGGTGTTATTTTCCATGTCTGCCGAGGTCGATATCTGTTATTTTGTGAGATTTTCCTGGTGCTCGAGTCCTGCCATGAAAGAAAATATTTGCATGCAAGATTGTTCGAGGATTACATGTGAAGTTACAATATCCGCTGTTTTTTTTTGAAATAAAGCATATATATGCAGGCTACATTTATAAACCATGTATGGTCAGATGTGCGGATATGACATGACATGTTCTTTCTCCTTTACATAGACTGGTGTGTGCACAATACAATTTGTGTTGTGCTTGAGATATGATATGTGCAACAAAGATTCTGCAATATTATATTTTCATGTTTGGAAGCATGTCTTGGTAGTTTGCCATGGAAAACTGAGAACTTGTATCGTGGGCACAACAGTCTGTGTAGAGGATAAAGAGCATGGTTAAAGGGCATGTCTGGATAAATTGCCAGGGAAAACCAAAAATTATTTAGCTGCGACCATGCAATTGCGTGATATTTTGTGCCTTGTAATATATTTTGGCCAGGGGAAAAAATCCACACGTTTATAGCCATGGATAGAGAAGCGCAAATGTTCATGTTTCTGCCTTTGTAGACTCTTCGTTTAGTCAGTTTTGATGTATGTACATATTGTTTGTTCTCCGGTGAATACCAGCTTCCATTGATGTTCATTAAATTTTGTGGATTCCCACATTGAAACAAACAGAGTAGCTGGAGAAAAGGAGGGAGTGTTGAGTGCATCGGTCGAAGAGGATATAGAAAGGTGCATGCTTGTACTGTTGTTTCATATTGCGCTGTTTTGTATTTCATTTATGGTATGTATATGTGTTAAGCTAGTTGTGTGCCTTCCTACATGGTAAGTTATCTTGGTTACATACGTTCCTGCATACTAAGCTAGTTCATGTCCGTCGTGTTTGAGCTGCATTGCTGCATTTAAACAAACATAATGGCTGGACATGATGAAGGACTCTTTGGCGGGTAAATAGACATGTTTCTTTTTATTTTAGGTGTCTGTTTTCATACTAACTTGCCTTCGTGTCGATTGCATCTTCGACGTTGCTGCCTTGGAAAAAACAGGTTGCTTGGATAGGGAGATGAATTCTTCTGTGCAGGAGCAGAGGGTTCTGTGGTACAATCTTCTAAAAGGTATACCAAGTGTGCCGGTAAATTAAATATACAAATTGGGTAGGAGCATATAGTATTAGACTTGAAAACGATGACTTGCAGTAATGGGCCTTTCTGTGCTCCCTGTTTCTAGTTTTTCCATTTTCTATTATCCCTTTTGTTTTCTAATTCATTTGCTTAGTGTGGTTTTCAAAAATTCCTTCGTGCGTCGGTTGGCGAACTAACAGATTGACATATGTGGTCCTGCTTCTACCTTATTCCATAGTTACCAACTTTCTCGATTGCGGGTGCCAGGTTGGCAGGTTGAAGATTGCTCCCCTGGGTTCCGGGGGTCCATGAAATACAGATTGGACATGGTGGCCCGCGGTCATGCCCTATTTACTGTTAAACATTTCTCCAGTTAAAAAATTAAGATGCATATAACTTTACGGTTATTTGGTCCTTCCGATGGACAATATACAATGCATATATTTGTTTAGTCCCGATGTTCATCTGCACATGCTTGTATCAGAAAAAGTTGGACTAGTGACACAACCATGAGCACTTAGTCATCCCAGACATCGACAGACCAACAAGGCCAAAGGTAAAGATGCATACGCTCTGCTCTTACTATGTTTACTAAACAAATTTCCTGGGCTATATATTGATCTATGGTATGGCGGATATGATGATGCCATCTGCAATACATGGTTTGCAGCTCACAAGAAGTATCAACAAGTCCAATCGAGACGTCGAATGTGCTGCATGTTCCACAGACTAAGAGGTGTAGTTGCGAAACTGTGGCTCCATAGTTCATCAAAACTATGCGTGTACTTCTAGCACACTACCATTCACTTTAGCTTTTTTGGTAAAAAAATGTCATCAGGTCTAGAGTTGTGACATCCAAATTACTGTCAATAGAGGGCTTGAACAACCGCCAAACTGGACAGGTGTTCGTCGGGGATATAATGGCTGTCTATACCACCTACTTGGACAAGAAAAACAAAAGTAGATCCATTATGTGTGCTGATATGATAGATAAGGATGCCATGATGATAGTGACACTGACTGTTCCTCCACAACTTGTCTAGAAACATGCAGAAAATATATTGCCGCGTAATGGGATATCCATTACAAATTTTAATATATTGCCCAAAACAGTATATGACCATGGTGATTGCGATCAAATTATTTCGCTCAACGAAACAAGCATTGTGGAAAAAATTCCTGCTATTTGTTCAGAATATCGCTTCCTCTCGGACTCGACTATCAGCGAGCTTGCGCAGAGCACTGATATTTACAAAATCGAAACGATTGGGGCTGCTGTGACATTGACGAGAAAATTTGGGTCACAACACATTCTCCATATAAAGGATGGAGATTCAGATAGTGACAAGGCAATGGTACCGCTTTTCATATTCAGTTTTTTTCTTTACTTTGGCTTCTGCATGTATGCTGGATAAGTTACACACTGTTCCATGTTGCAGCTACAATTGTTCGATACGTATTCAGATTTGTTTTCGTCAATGGAACAACAATTGCATAGATGGAAAATTCCACCTATGCTGTTCAAAAATATAACAAAGAAGAAGGATGCTAGAGAAAGGATCTTTCAGAAAACCCAGGCAACGTTTGTAACATAGTTGCGAGCAGATATAGTAAAGGATATGGAGAAACTAGCTAGCTCTACAATTGTTGTGCGTATACATTCACAAAATCATCCTCACTTTGCTTATAGAAATAGCGTTCAACAAATTTCTGCACCTGTTTAATTTTTTTTTTTTTTCAAGGGGAGGGGGGGTGCAGTTGTGTATTATATTGTTCAATGTATTAATTCCTTTGTTTGTGTTCCCAGGTTGAAGGTCTTTTAGTTGTAGCTGATTTGTACTCGACCCCCTTTGAGCCTATATGTGAAAAATGCCATTCTCCTGCTTCTGCCTCCACTTTGAAAAGTGATGATACGATTGATTGTCTGCAATGTGGTGAAAAATGTCCATATATTTATGGACATTGCATCAATGGTGTTATCCGAACCGTGGGCAACACAACCATGCAGTGTATGGTTAGGCAACCTCTGTTACAAAATGTGCTTCATGAGTTGGTAGAGTTGTCATATAAAACGTATCTACAGAAAAAAGGCAAGCAATGTCTACATGCCGTGACAACTTCAGATACAAAGAAAATTCACCTTAAATGAGGACAATGCCAATTTTGCATATCGACTGAAGAAGGGAAAAAATAAAAATTATATCAAACTTTAGGAGGAAATGAAAATTCCTCATGTTTCTCTCTACTATTTGTTCAACATCTAGATAAAAGTTCGTTTCAAGAGAAAACGAATGCGGCGACGTCTTTTCTTTGTATATCAAATTGTTTGGTGCAAAGGTCGATGGGTTCTGCTCTATGGAACCTTCTAGGAACTTGCTTGCGGGGTGTTTAAAGTATGGTTGGTTCTTGGTTATCTGCTTTGTCTGTCAATTTGTATACCGTGGAACTCTAGCTGTTCTTTGGAGGACACATAACAATATAATTGATTCTTTTTAGCCAGCTGGCACGCAGATCCGCCTGATAATTCCTATGTCATTGTGACGCAAATGTACTATGTTACTTGATTTAGTAGATTTCCTTGATCAAAGAACTTGATCAAATTATTTTTTTGAAATAATTTGAAATCAACGAATATATATTGTGCGAAGTGCAAATGTCCTATCATACCATTTTTGCTTATTCGATGAACTTGGTAAAATTAATATCCTGGAATAATTTGAAATCAACGAATATAAACTATGTAGACTGCAATTGTGCTATCATATGAACAAGAGGGCCTTAAAATTCAAATTGGTCCTTCTTATGCTTACGGTGATAGAATCTTAAAAAAAAATTCTTTTGTTTCCTTCATTTTTTTAAAAATAAACGATTTAACATCCTTTAATAATTTAATGTAATTCACTTGTACAATAACAATAGTTAATATTAATATTTTTGTATTTGAAAATCATGTTTTTAAATAAAGTTAGATAGGATGAGCATCGCTAAACAATTGCAATATTGAACTCACCAGATGTGGAGTTCGCAAGTCCACCTGTCAATTTGTATATCACGGAAGTCTGGGTGATATTTGTAGGACATGGAACAAAAAATGCTTAAATTTCAGCCTGCAAAGCCGAGAACCCGCGATCCAAAAAGTGCCCAAGTATGGAACGAGGGATCCACATATCCTCTATAAAATATCTTGTCCATACTTTCTAAAAGTACATGTTTACTATGTATTTCTCGTTTGTCGGAAAACTTTTATATCAATCGCCCGACCAAATTGTACAAACTTTCTCGTTTAATTAAATTCTGTGATATAAAAAATTATTATTAATAATTTAGTATTGAAAATAATGTTTTTAGATATGTTAGATAGTTGATAGGGATTATAATCTGTAAACAATGGCAAATTTGAACCTGCCATCCCTCAAGTCCATTTGCCAATCTGTATATCGCGGAACTCCGAGTGCTATTCGGAGGACAAGGAACAATGAAACTGCAATGCTGAGCTAGGCAACCCACAGGTTCGTTTGTCAATTTGTATATCGCGGAGTTGTGGGTGGTGTTTGTACAACATGGAATAATAGAGGCCCAATTTTCAGCCTGCGAGCCCCAGAGACCCGATCAAAAAAATTCCCTAAATATGAAATTCATACGGGATCGCTACGGTACAATAAAAGTGCAATGTTCATGCTACCAGCCCGATTCCACCTGTCAATTTGTATATCGTAGAAGTCTGGGTGCTATTTGTAGGAGACAAAACAATAGAGACTCTATTTTCGGCCCACCAAGCCGCCAAGCCGCGATCCAAAAACTGCCCAAGTATGGAATCAGGGATCCGCATATGCTGTATAAAATCTCATTCCATACTTTATATAAAGACTATGTCCATAGGTCTGCGTATCAATTTGTATATCACGGAAGTCTAGGTGCTGTTTGTTGGATACAAAACAATAGATACTTAATTTTTAGCCCGCCAGGTCGCGAACCCTCCATCAAAAAAATGCCCAAGTATGGAACGAGGGATCCACATATGTTCTAGAACAATGTGTTTGTACAATGCCGAACAATAGAGCCCCAATTTTCATCCCTCCAACCCCAGAGCTCCCGATCAAAAGAAATCGCTAAATATGAAATTCATACAGGATCGCTACGTGACAATAAAAGTGCAATGTTCAGCCAACCAACCCGAGTCCACCTGTCAATTTGCATATTGCGGAAGTCTGGATGCTATTTGTAGAAGAGGAAACCATAAAGACTCTATTTTCGGCCCGCCAAGCCATGAACCTGCGATCTAAAAAATGCCTAAGTATGTAATGAGGGATCCGCATATGCTGTATAAAATCTCATTCCATACTTTATATAGACTATGTCCACAGGTCAGCGTGTCAATTTGTATATCGCGGAACTCTAGGTGCTATTTGTAGGAGAGGGAACAATAGAGACTATTTTCGACTTTCCAGGCCGTAAACCCACGATCCAAAAACTGCCTAAGTATTGAATGAAGGATTTGCATATGCTGTATAAAATCTCATATACTTTATATAGAGACTATGTCCACAAGTCTGCGTGTCAATTTGTATATCTCGGAAGTCTAGGTGCTATTCGTAGGACATAGAACAATAGATACTTAATTTTCAGCCTGTCAGGTTGCGAAACCGCGATCGAAAAAATGCCCAAGTATGGAATAAGAGATCTGCATATGTTCTAGAACAATGTGTTTGTACAGCGCCGAACAATAGAGCCCCAATTTTCAGCCCGCCAGCCCCAGAGCCCCCGATCAAAAAATATTGCTAAATATGAAATTCATATGGGATTGCTACGGGACAATAAAAGTGGAATGTTTATCCAAGCAGACTGAGTCCATCTGTCAATTTGTATATCGCGGAAGTCTAGATACTATTTGTAGGAGAGGGAACAATAGACTTTATTTTCGACCCGCCAGGCCACGAACCTGCGATCCAAAAACTGCCTAAGTATGGAATGAGGGATCCGCATATGTTGTATAAAATCTCATCCCATACTTTATATAGATACTATGTCCACAACTCCGCGTGTCAATTTGTATATCGCAGAAGTCTAGGTGGTATTTGTAGGAGAGCAAACAATAGAGACTCTATTTTCGGCCCGCCAGGCCGCGAACCCACGATCCAAAAACTGCCTAAGTATGGAATGAAGGATCCACATATGCTGTATAAAATATCATTCCATACTTTATATAGAGACCATGTCCACAAGTCCGCGTGTCAATTTATATATCGCGGAAGTCTAGGTGCTCTTTGTAGGACACAAAACAATAGATACTTAATTTTTAGCCCGCCAGGTCGAAAACCCGCGATCCAAAAAGTGCCCAAGTATGGAATTAGGGATTCACATATCTTTTAGAACAATGTAGTTGTACAACGTGGAACAATAGAGCCCCAATTTTCAGCCTGCCATCCCCAAAACCCCCGATCTAAAAAAATTGCTAACTATGAAATTCATACGGGATCGCTATGGGACAATAAAAGTGCAATGTTCAGCCAACCAACCTGAGTCCACCTGTCAATTTGTATATCGCGGAAGTGCGGGTGCTATTTGTAGGAGACAAAACAATAAAGACTCTATTTTCGGCCCGCCAGACCGCGAACCCGCGATCCAAAAACTGCCTAAGTATGGAACAAGGGATCCACATGTGCTGTATATAATATCATTCCATACTTTTTATAGAGACTATGTCCACAAGTCCGCATGTCAATTTGTATATCGCGGAAGTGTAGGTGCTATTTGTAGGACACAGAACAATAGATACTTAATTTTCAGCCCGCCTGACCACAAACCCACGATCCAAAAAGTGCCCAAGTATGGAATGAGGGATCCACATATGTTCTAGAAAAATACAAATTCAATGTTCAACCAAGCAGCCCGTAGGTCCTCCTGTCAATTTGTATATCGCAGAAATTTGGGTGTTATTTGTAAGACACAGAACAATAGAGACTATTTTTTCAGCCCGCTAGGCCACGAACCCGCGATAAAAAAAGTGCCTAAGTATGGAATGAGGGATCCGCATATGCTTTATAAAATCTCATGTCTATAGTTTATATAGAGACTCATCTCCACAAGTCCCTCTTTCAATTTGTATATCACGGAACTGTAGGTGCTATTTGTAGAACACAGAACAATAGATACTCAATTTTCAGCCCACTAGTCCGCAAACGCGTGAAAAAAAAGTGCCCAAATATGGAATGAGGGATTCACATATGTTCTATAAAATCTCATGTCCATACTTTATAAAAGTACATGTTTACTATGTATTGCTCGTTTGTCTAAATACTATTGTATCACTTGGCCGACCACATTGTACAAACTTTCTCGTCTAATTAAATTCTGCAATATAAATATTTAATAGTAATAATTTACCGCAGGTCAGCTTTTGAATTTGTATATCGTGGAATTGTCAGTGCTATTTGTAGAGCGCAGAACAATAGATGCCCAATTTTTTTCCCGCTAGCCCGACAACCCCCGATCCAAAAAAGTGGCTAATATGGAATTAATACGGAATAGCTTGAGGACAAAAAAAAGTGCAATGTTGAACCAACCAACCCGCAAGTTCACCTATCAATTTGTATATTGCGGAAGTGTAGGTGCTATTTGTAGGACACAGAACAATAGAGGCTCAATTCTTAGCCAGCTAGGCTGAGAACCCGCCCGCTAGGCCGAGAACCATCGGTCCTTCACGTCTCCTGGGTATATCTTCTGCCCTTTTTCTTTTGTAACCCACCTGACCACTTTCCATACTTTGGTATTTCTTGGAATTGTTTTCGCCATCACCGCTGCCTTTGCACTTGTTTCCAGATATGTAATAATTAAGCTTTAATGCTAGTAGCCATCTTGCAACAACCGTTAAAATTGTCATTAATGTCCAAAAATCTCGAGAAGATTTGTCATTAGTACGAATTAAACTAATATTTTCGCACAATCATGTTATCCTTTCCAAGTATTCAGTTCAAAGGCGACACAATCTTTCTTTTTTGTGCGCTGGCGGGTGGGTGATTTTAACAAGTTTGTGATTCTTAAATCTCTTTTCGCCATCATCGCCACCTTTGTACTTTTTTTCTAATTGTGCAATTAGTGAACTGTGATGGTCACAGGTCATTCCGCACGAACCTTGAAAATTGTCATTGATCAACGAAAGGCCTGAGGAGATATTCTATTGATACACATTGAACCATAATTTGCGGAGGGTTATATTATCCCTCCCCGATTTTCATTTCAAACATCGTCTCGAGCAAACAAAAATTCTTAATAACTTCTGGTAGCAGTTCTCTCCACACACAGTAAACACATTGGGGTATAATGGCCAGAGGTTCCACTATTCCAGGGCATATTCTTACTATTCATCTCCCTTCGCCTAGGAGAAAAATAGGAGATGGTCCCTTGGTACACTAAGAGATATATTTCAAGCCAAAAAATTCCATGGCAACCCTGGCTGCTTAGAGAACCTGCCCAGTTGCAGTCATGACTGTCCCAGAAGTTGATGCCATGAATTTCAAGCCGGAAGAAGATGATCTGATGGATGATGATACGACAATGGATGATGGCAATGCAGAGAATATTCCCACTCCTGGGCCGAAATTGAAATCAACCATAATGAATGGACCTTCCCGGCTCCGTGATCGCAGTCATGACAACACCAAAAGGAGTTTCAAAAAAGAAACCGATGATGAACGCAACAACCACTTTGCACTGCGAAAGTAGGAATTCCAGAGTTCCAAATTAGTCCGTTCTGGGCGGAAGAGTTTCACTGTAAAGAAATGATATGTTGATGCTCCCATAGATGTATTTCAAGCCAAAAAAATATTGTTTAACATTTTCAGGCATCAGGTCCAAAACTCTCGCTGCTGCACTGCATTTTCCTACTAATCATCTCCTTCTACCCAAAATGGACTAATTTGGGCCTCTGGAATTGCACGTGCAAGCTGTTTTTCGTTTTCTTCCTCAGGCAAAGCTTCTGAAAAATATCAATTTCAGCAGAGGATGATCCATTGAGGAGAAAAATACAAGGATCTTGCACACTGCGGAACCCGTGCTTGTGTTTGTCGCAAATACCTTCAATGTTTTGGCCCGAAGAACTGGGTCCAATTTCTAAGCATAGATGTACAGTACTCAGTGTTTTTCTTATTTTTTTAAATGGATTTGCTATTAATTTTTTTTTCCTGGACTATTCATTGCTGCCTCTTTTCTGGGTTTAACACATGTTCTAATTGCCATGCTTCGGTGCTCTCGTTCTTCTTTGATCTTGTGTTTACTAATACCAATGTACAATGTTGCAGCAAAATCGATATTCTTGTTTCTAGATATGCAATTATTAAGTTTTAATGCTAAAAACCCATAATGCAAAAAGTTTAATACTTGAGTTAATATGTTGCACTGATGGAAGAATGTATCAAGAACATAGTTACACCCACACATTCCAATAAAATCTAATCTTCAATAAAGCATTTGTTGGCAATTGGTACAAAATCAAGTTTAGTAGCTAAGTTGATATGTTACAGCCATGGAATAATGTATCAAGAACATAGCTGGACGCGCACGTTGCAATCAAATGTAGTCTTCAACAACACATTTGCTGGCAATTAGTAGATCATGGTTTTGCAACAATGGGGCTTCTTTGAAACCAATTTGCGCTTACGAAAACTGCCTTACGCATTTCTATTTTTCCACTCTTTTATTCCCTCTAGTTTCTCTTCCTGGTTACTTAATCATTTATTTTCCCTAGAATGCATTGCTTCGTAGCTTCGCGGATTCATGTGTTTACAACGACCGCTTCTCGTTTTTTAAATTGACCCTCTATTGTTCCCTGTTCCACAACTGGCACCCAGAGTTTTTCCATATACAAATTGACAGGCAGACTTGCGCGGTGGTCCGATCAACATTGCACTTCTACTTTTCCATGACCTCCAAACAACATTCGTATCTCCGCTATATACAAATTGACAGATATACAAATTTGAAACCGTTCTTAGATCATACCCTTTTTCGTATTACGGTCCACCTATCATGCTCTTTTCTGTGGTGCACATTTTTTCACTGAAAACTTTTTAGAAGTACAATTTAACCGTCGGGTCCTCGCATATTTAGTGGAACAATTATCACCCCATTTTGAAGCCCATTTGTTCACTTTCCATTCTTCGCCATTTGTTCAAATTTCTTCGGGGAATCGTCGCTTTGGCGGGTTCAAGATATATTCAGTTTGTAGTGGTTGTTTCCTGTGCCCGTGCCCCATTGCAATTAGCAGTTGGAAATTAGATATAAGATCTTATTGCTACGCATGCAATTAACAATTTCCCTGTTCCATACTTAGCCACTTTGCCGGAATTTCGCAAATATACAAACCGGTGGTTGAACTGCCCCATCATGATCTCTTCCGTTTTACACATTTTGCACTCAAAAATTCCGAAACATGAAATTTCACCGTGCAACACTCGACTGTCCTGAATATTCCCGTAACCCTTTTTTGAATCCCGTCCGACTGCTTTTTAGAGCTTGCCATTCTTTCCTTGCTCTTCGCCATCTCCGTCACCTTCGCATTTCTCTATAATAAAACAAAATAAAAAGTTATATATATATATATATATATATATATATA
>ML810636.1:130359-149159 GCA_009831015.1 Picea engelmannii | reverse complement strand
CATTTTCTTATTATTCAACCTCTGCCACAGAGAACCAAGCAAATTGGACCTCCGAGATTGCTCATGTAGGCTGTGTCCCTGAGGTTTTTGACTGTAAGGACCTGGTCTCTTGGTGCACCGATAAATTTATTGCAGAGAAAAGAATTATTCCACTGCACAACCGCTCTTCTGTTTCTTTGTCGCCTCAGGTCTTCCGCTAGATGCTGAAATTGCCCGAGCCAACATTGACGTTCAAAGGAGAAGATTGCAAATAGTTCCTAGCAAAGCATAATAACGGATTGGACCTCTTGCCCCCTTTTTTGGAAAACCTGAATCTAGTTACTGAAGATTATACAAACATGCATGTTAGTTCATTTAAAAATCCATTTCGCGAAATTGCCTGACTGTTTACAAGAATAACGGGACAAGAGTCCACAGATAATGTTTCTCGCATGGCTATTTATATTTTGTATTTTACAGTCAACGAACAAGCCATTTTTGATTGGGGTAGGTTAATTTCATATGAAATCTCTTCCAAATTGTCAAGCTACAAAAGGGAATTTGTTTTTTTTTTTATATGTCATCCTATTTAGTTTTTGAAATAACACATTCCTGTCGATTTCCACAACTGTCTCTGTCCAAGAATGTCAACTGCGAATTCCACCCAGTAACGTTCTGGTACCAGGCCTTGTGGAAACACAAGGCTTCCCATTGTTCTTATGAGGTTTTTAATGGCTTCCTGTCTATTTTCAAAGTTTTGTTATTAGGAGAAGATGCTCCCTGCATATCTAAACAGACAACTAGCTTTTTGGACAAAAAGGGGACACTCCAACATTTGGATAATTACATTGTCATAAGAATTTTTGGCTCCACGGAACAACCTGCTCTCCTTCCATGTCACATTACGGACATAATTTTTATTGTAGAAGTAGCACGTCAATACAAATACTGGTTCCATCTGTTCCAAAGGAAGAAAAAAAACAGTTCATTCCTCTGCCTTGGAAAATAGGGGAGTTCATGTTGAAAAACGTCAACAAAATTGACGATTTCGCAGCACATTTTAGCATCTCCAACCTCAGATATGCTGAATACATAAGAGGATTTGACCCCTATGATATTTTGAGACAACATTTACAATCACTTGGCCTCAACGATTGTTTTGTAAATAAACACCTGCCCAAAAATAGAGACAATGACGGTCCTGCCTCTGATGCCAACGACGTAGAGACAGTGCAAAGCTGCACTAAATTGTACACACAACAGGGGAAAGACCCCAGTGACAAGAGTGTGCAATTCGCAAATACCACTCCAAAAAGTATGACATCCCAGAGCATCACTCCAACAACCCATCACAACAACAAAGAAACCTAGAGTTCTTCAAACAGAGGAGGAGAGAACGACCCTCCTCACTCTAAAATTGATAGTTCTCACAAGCTTCCAGTAGAGAAAAAGAGAAAAAAAAATGTGGGGCAGGCAGAAGAGCTGAAAATTCAGAGTGAGAACATGGAAGTTGACACTGATCTGGATGCCATGTTCCCCTTGCTTGATCAACCCGAATACGCTATTCCCCATAGCCATCCAATGGACATATCCATTACCCAAAATTTTGACGAAGATGAATCCTTCGTGTTCCAGAGCGTTGTTTTTGATAGTCGGAACAAAAAATTGATATTTGAGAAAAAAAATGTTAAAAATATCAAAGACAAATCTCGTTCAGAGGTTGACGTTGCCAACATGCGGTAGTCCCAAATCTTTCAACTTCACACCGCGACCAGAGAATCACTTCATGATTCCATTGGACGCATCAAGAGACAGAATGCTAGACTGAAGAACCAAGTCAAGGAATTGGAAGATGCTTTGTTTCATATGCAATTGCCTGCCGATCCTTTGGCAATATCCATGCCTGGCACCCCTACACCCAATGTAAAAGCATCCTCCACCTTGCTCGCATCCTGTAAAGGATATGTGGAGAACAATATCAAAAATAGAATGGAACTGATTACCGAGGCATGGAAAAGATCACAAAGCATCACTTCCCTTGGAACTAGGGCACATAGCTTGCCCGAGCTTTTGCAAGCCGAATTAAAAGATGAAGAAAATTTCTTTTTAAAAATGGTCATGCCTTTTGGCAAGATTGTCAACAATATGATAGAAAAAAAAGAAGAGAAGAAGATATTCCATCCAAAAACTAGATTGGGCAATTGAATGCATGTTGGAAAGAAAAAGTAAAGAACCTGCGTCTCATTGTTCAGTCATGTGAACAAGCCATATCGAAGAAAGATAAATTATTCACAAAGCTGTCAAATATAGACTTAGCCGGGAAAACCAACGACTTCCAAGACCCCCTCTTAATCACAAACTCCTTGCCCTTAACCAGGCAAGAGTTTGATAAACAGGTTGCTATGTTGAAGACCTTGTCTCTGGAAACGTTTTACAACATCCTTCAATTTGATCAAGCTCATGTCCATGACTGGCTATTCAGATATGCAGTACAAAATGAGGAAATTCATCAGGCTCTCTCTAATCTTTCTACCGACTTCCATGAATTAGAAAACGATATTTTCAACATCAAAATCCGGAATGAGATCAACATCGCCCCAATGAGAGGCTACATTGAAGAATGGCTCAAAAGACAATTGAAACATGCCGCCAACGAAAGACAACAGGCAATTGCCAACATTCCAACAGCCGTGGAGAACATCCTTGAAACTGCATTCCTCGTTGACATCAATGAAACGACAAATGCAAAAAAATAGAAAAATCCCTCATATGTACCCTCACTGTAAGTTTATTCATCACATTTTCTTTCTTTCTCAACCCAGTTATTCCATTTTCTTAAATAAGGATGTATAGGCAAAGACTTATACCTTTCCATTTATTTTCTTTTGCAGCTATTGCACTCTATCTTCTTTTCATAATTCTGTTTCTTGTACATATTTATTTGATGGTCCGTGGGAGCCCCAATCCCAGTCTACACAACAAATGCATTGAAATTCTGGTTTATATTTAACAAACTTTAATTTTTTTGTATATTTCAAAATTTGTAGTGGTATGTAACAAACTTTTATTTTTTGACAGATTTCAAATAAAAATGCATTTAATTTTTTATATGTTACATACTCTATTCTTATCTTTCAACACTCTGTATAACAAATGCATTTATTTTTTAATATGTTAGACTTTTATTCTTATCCTTCAATAGTCTGTATCGCAAATGCATTTACTCTTTTATATGTTACAAACATTTCTTTTTTAATATATTTCAAAATAAACGACGTTCAACAATGCAAGCGTCATCTACTTATACCCCATGTTCACAAATGCATTTAAATTTTTATATTTCTTATCTCCTATTAATTTTATCTCGTCATATATTTTTATCTTTCATCAGTCCATATGGAAAATGTATTTAAATTTCCAAATTTAATCTTGCATTGTCAAAAAATTCTTTACTTTCTTATATACTTTCAAAAAAATTAGGTTTGCTATATACTTTCAAAAATTAGATGCTGCTCTGCTTGCCAACCGTCATTTACTTTTGCCCCATCTTCCGTGATACACATGTTGCACACAACATTTTTTTGATATACATTTTGCACCAAACACTTCGTTTCATTTACAATTCGACCCCATTTTTCACAATTTGTTTTCTAATCTCGTTGGCAGGGACTGCGCTGCCACACAACCTTGTTTATCATGTATCCTAACTTCTAAAAAAATAAAAATATATCAAATCATTAAAGTGTTACTTTTTTGTAGTCTTGAGACTAATGTTTTTTTAATAAACTTTTCTTTTTGAATCATTTTGAAACTAACATAGTTATATTAACTTTCTTAGTTTTGTTTTAGATATTTTCTTATAAAAAAAATACAAAACAAATGCCTTTTCATTTTATTATTTGCAATTACTTTATTAGATTTAATTTTGTTATGTCAAATGTATAAACTCCAGCATAAAAGCATCAAAATCATAAATTACATAAAAAACAAATATTACTAAAAAGTAAAATTACAAGGCAAAGGAATTCACGCTTGGACTGTAGGTTAGAGGATATTTAGCCTAGAGCTCAATTTTTCTTCTTGTCTGGGGCTTTAATCCTAGGGTGATATTCTTGTCTCTTCTTAAGTAGCCCCGTGGGAGGTTGAAATGTTGATGCTGGGGACTCTCTAGTCCCTCGACGTCAACACTCACCACCCAAAGCTTATCTCTGAAAGGTGAAAACTTCCCTTTCGCCAAAGCTTTTTTGAGTATGTCTGCAACCTTCTCATCTGTGGATATATACACAACTCAACTGCTCCTCTCTGAACATAATCTCAGATGAAGTGATATCGAATATCAATGTACTTAGACTTGTCATGAAAAACTAGATTCTTAGAGAGTTTGATACAACTCCAATTGTCACAGTAAATCATAGTCGGTCTCAAGTGCACACCAAATAATCCCACCACCAACTTGCGAATCCAAATGGCCTCACAACTAGTCTAACTGGAATCCATATACTCAACCTCTGTAAAACTCAAAGCCACTGAATTCTTCTTCTGACTGAACCAAGACACCATTGCTGATCCTAATCCGAAACAACAACCTGAAGTACTTTTCTTGTCACTGACACATCCTGCCCAATTTGAATCAGTATASCCCACCAATCGAACTCCATCCCCTCTCAGGYAGTCCAGGCCATAATCCACTGTACCAYAAAGATACTCGATCACATATTTTTCTGCCACCCAATGCACTCTCCTAGGCTCCACCATAAATTGAYTAAGAGTGTTGAAAACAAAACAAATATCTGGTATGGTGTTGACCAAATACATCAACGAATCGATCAACCGAYGATATAATGTGGGATCAACCAACTGTGACTTAGAAGCATTGAGATTCTTCCAGTTGGTAATCATGGGTGTGGACATGGGGCTACAATCCTCCATATGGAATCTCAGAGTGTCAAAAGCATACTTCTCCTRTCCTATAATGATGTGTCCAGGMTCACCAAACCTCCAACCCCAAAAAATAATGCATCAGTCCAATATCTTTCTTCTCAAACTATGAAACAAGGCTCTCCTTGCAGCTAGTAATTAGTCTCCCAGCCCCTGTAATGAAAATATCATCAACATATAGCAAGAGTATGAGAGGATCCTCTCCAACCACAATGAAGTATAGGTTGGGATCCACCTCACTCTTCTCAAAGCCTAACTGCTGCAAGTAGGCATCAATCCTAGAATATCAAGCTTTGGGAGCTTGTCTCAGCCCATACAATGCCTTCTTTAGTCTACACACATGAGACTCTCTCCCATGCACCTCAAATCCCAATGTATTCTCAATGTACACCTCCTCTTGTATGAGACCATTCAAAAATGTGGTCTTCACATCCATCTGATGGATCTTCCAACCCATCTCTGCTATAATAGAGATCACTTCCCTGATCGAGGTATATCTAGAAACCAGAGTGAAGGTCTCATCATAATCAACTCCCTCAACCCGTGAGAACCCCTGAGCCAAAAAATGAGCTTTGTACTTCTCAATGCTGCCATCTGCAACATATTGAAGTTTATAGAGCCACCTAGAAGTCACCACTGATTTTCCCTCAGGTCTAGGAACAACCTCACAAACATTATTCTTCATGATGGGATTGGGATTGTACTCTTCCATCATGGAATCTATCCAAACCTGTCTACCAACAACCTTCTCAAAAGTGGAAGGCTCAGACTCCTTGATGCTGCTCACCATCACAAGATAGATGCAAAATCTCTCAGGAGGTTTACTCTCCCTTACAACTTGTCTGGGATTCCCCACAGAACCTTGCGCCTCCTTCAGAGTGTCCTGAAGCCACTTGGGGTTCCTCCTCTATGAATTAGTGTCCCGAGGATGGGACTCCACTTGATCAAACCCATCACTTGAATACTGTGAACCTGAAGTAGAATCTGGAGCATAAGATCCTGAAATTTGAGGATCTGTAACCTATGATTCTGACATCTGTGGCCCCGTTCCTTATGGACTAGTCGTCACTAAAACTGGTGGACCTGAACTCTGTGTCACTAAAGTCTGCTGTGGACTCACCTAAATCTGAGGTGATGACTGCTCAACCTTCTCAGTCCCTCATGAATTCCTAAAGGCTCTATCCTCCTCAAATCTCACATCCCTTCTCACAATTGTCTTCCTCAAGGAAGGGATGTATATGCAGAAAGCCTTTGAAGTCTCGCTATACCCAACAAAAATCCCATTTTTTGCTGTGAGCTCTAGCTTTTTCCTCTTCTCAGAAGGGACATGTGAATATGTAAGGCACCCAAAAATCCTAAAGTGCCCAACCTCAACCTTCTTCCTAGAGAAAGCTTCCTTAGGAGTATTATCTCCCAATGCTCTACGTGGACTCCTGTTCTGCAGATAAACTGCAGTGTAACATGCCTCAACCAAAAAAAAGAGTGGTAGCCCCTGATCATGCAACATGGCTCTGGCATCCCCAACTATGGCCCTATTCTTCCTCTCAACAACCCCATTCTATTGTGGGTTGTAAGGAACAATCAACTCCCTCTTGATGCCCTCTCCTACACAAAAGTAATTAAACTCCTTGGAGGTATACTCACCCCTATTATCTGTCCTTAATAATTTGATTTTCTGGTCTGGTTCTCCACAAGAGATTTGAACTCTTGGAACCGATTGAAGACCTGTCCTTTGGTCTTCATGAATAAAATCCAAGACTTCTGAGAGAAGTCATCAATAAATATGACATAGTACAAATAACCACTCAATGATACATAAGACATAGGACCACATACATCGGAATGAATCATATCAAGTATACTTGCTGCTCTGCTGTCACTTCTTGGAAAAGCAGTCTTGGTGTACTTTCCCAAAGCACACCCCTTGCACAACTCTTGGTGCTCTGTACTGAACTCTAACACTCCAGTCAAAATATCCCTCAGTATCCTCAGAGACCCATGATGCAAATGGTCCATCCTCCTATGCCATATCTCACAAAGATCATTGTTGTTGGTAGTATGATACAATGCACTCGCTGGCTGAAACATGAGCTTGTACAACTTCTCATGTCGAGTCCTAATCACTTTGGCCGAAGTGATGCTAGAACCCTTGGAAAATAAGAACACCTGTCCATCATAAAACAACACCTCATATCCCCTCTCCTCAATAGTAGAAACTGATATCAAGTTCTACTTATAGCTAGGAACATATAGGACATATCTCAACAACATGGGAGGTTGAGACTCCCTCTGAAATGATACTGTCCCACTACCAACTACCTTGACCACCCGATCATCTCCAAGCACTACCTCAAGATCACCAATCTATGTAAGATCTGTCAAATGCTCATGAACATCTTTCATATGACAAGAGACACCACTATCAATATACCAAACATTGGAATGTGTGGCTCTAGTGGAAATACGCACCATTAAGAAAAACTCCTTGTTGAACTTGGTGGAAAAATATTCCACTTCTACTAAGGTTGCAATCTGTTTCTTCTTCTTATTAGGACACTGCCATGCAGTGCCCAAACTTGTGACATGCAAAACACTTGAATTTGCTCATGTCCTTCTTGCCTTCACCCTTTGGCTTGTTCCCTGACTTAGGACCCTTTTTGAACTTCTTCTTGCTGTTAGCAGAAAGAGCCACATTCTCCTCATCATTACCAGTAGATGAACTGCCACACACATACCCTCACCGAGTTCCTCCTGAAAAAAGTCATCCCAAAAGACATTCCCAGTTGGGAAGATTCTCCCTTGTCACAATTCCCTCAACAAAACCAACCCATTGTTTGGTCACCCCATTCAATGTTGTCCTCACAAGTTCACTGTCAACAATGGCCTCCCCAACAACACCAAGTTGATCTCTTACCTGTGTCATCTTGGTAAGATATGTGACAACATTTTCAGCCTTGGTCATTCTAATGCTCCTTCGTTTCTCTCTCAAAACCATCTTTCGCTTCTCATTTGTACTTTGATACAACTTCGTCAAGGACTCCCACATCTCATAGGCATTTTTCTTCCCTATCACATGCAACATCAAATGGTCCTTGATGGCATCGAGGATGATTCTTTTAGCCTTGATACTCTTTTTGGTATATGTTTCCAAAAGTGTAGCACCTGTAGGTACTGTTACTGGGTTTGTTGTGGAGTTCTCAACAATGTCCCATAACTCACTCTCATGCAGAAGCAAAATCATTCTCTCCTTTCAAGCACCAAAATTTACTGCTCCATCAAGTATTTCCTGAACTCTTAAACCTGTAGCCATTGACCCTTCTCAGTTGAAATAAAAAATTCCAAAACTCTATCCGGTGAAGTAACTTCTGTCCTACTCTCTGTATGGCTGATTTAATTATGCATTCCTCTTCAACTCAACTCTGATACCATGTAACATTTTCAGACCCCACCCAGTTTCAAGTCTCACTAAGACTAATCATAGTTTAATACCCCAAAAAACCCAGTTTTATAATAGTAGCAATTTCTCAGCATATAAACAATTCTCAAAAATGAAACATGGGGATTCTGAACAACATTAAATGCATAAATAAACAATTCTATAAGCAACACACTAACTCATAAATTATAGATAGAGAGATTTTTGGTCTAACATTGACCCTGGAAAAACCCACAAGGGGAAAACTAGTGAGAGGGAATTTTTATTATTTCAATGCTCAGATAAATTCTTCTGTTACAGTTGAAATGTTAGAAAAAAAGGATCACAGAGAAATAAAATAAAACAAATGCGGAAAGAAAACACATAAGATACACAATACACTATAGACACAGATATACGTGGTTCACCCAATGTGGGCTACATCCACCAGAGAAATTACCAGGTCCTTCCTTTATTATTATCCAACAAATGAAGGGATACAACCTACAACAAACCCGTTGTAACTTCCTCTTCTTTCTCTCACACTCTCCTCTCTTAAAATGAAATATTCACAATGATACATAGCCGCAATACATTTCCCTCATAAAAGAGTGTTGCCTTCTAGGGAAAAAAACCCTAACATAACTTCTACCGTCAGATCTGTGACCTTATAATGAATGGTCCATATTTACTATGAAATTACAATATACATTTATAAGGAAGTTTTTCCTTCAAGGGTCTGCTTTCCCTCGGACCCCCCTCCGCACTCCCCCGCATGGAGGAGTGTACATTCTTCTGGGGTGTAAAGTATTCATGGGGTATAAACATGGCCAAAAACAAATACCTTTGAATCAAAAAGATAATCAGGCTCCACAACCAACAATCTCCCACTTGGAGACTGATCTCAACAACTCCACCGCTGTTGTATATGATGGACTATGATCCTTCTTGGACCTAAAAAATTTCTCATATTCACCTTCATGCTTGAAGACCAACTTAAACTGAGCAGGAACTCAGTTTCTCCCTAGTTACTCTCTTATTTAACATGTTTGCAAGATTCTGGCTAATGTGTATCTTTTCCAACTTCAAATGTCCATCTTCCAAGATAGATTGTATGAAATGGTACATGAGCTGTATATGCTTAGTATTCAAATAGAATTCTGAGTTCTTTGAAAGATGAATGACACTCTCAGTATCACAATACAACCTGCTATTCTCCTGCTTCTTTCCCAATTCCTCCATAAACCTCTGTAACCAAATCATCTCTTTACTAGCCTCTGTAGCAACAACATACTCTGCCTCTGTTTTTGAAAGTGCAACAACCTTTTGGAGTTTTGAAATCCAACTTACTGCTGTCCCACCTATAATTAAAACATACCCTGTGGTGCTCCTCCTTCTATCTTTATCACCTGCCATATTTGAATCAACATATCTCTATAGAACAATGTTTGAACTTCCAAAACATAATGCATGAGTAGCAGTACCTCTGAAATACCCGAGAATCCACTTTACTGCCTCCCAATGTTCTTTACCTAGATTGTTCATATACCTGCTCACAACTCCCACTGCATGTGCAATATCTGGTCTTGCGAAAACCATCGCATACATCAAGCTGCCAACTGCTGATGAATAAGGGACGCTGGACATGTATTCTATCTCCTCTTGTGTCTTGGGACACATTTCCTTAGTTAATTTGATTGGCCAAAGGTGCACTAACTGGTTTTGCATTATGCATTCTAAACCTCTCCAACACCTTCTCTATGTACTCACCTCAAGACAATGTCAATTTGCGATGTTTCCTGTCTCTTGTTATTCTCATACCAAGTATTTTCTTTGCAGCACCCAAATCCTTCATTGCAAATGAATTAGCTAATTTATTCTTGAGCACATTTATATCCTACATATTAGACCTTGCAACAAGCATGTCATCTACATACAATAGCAAGATAATATAGCTTCCATTTTCTAGCCTTTTAAAATAAACACAGTGATCATAATGACATCTACTATAACCTTGTTCTGTCATAAACCTGCCAAACTTCAAATACTACTACCTTGGAGCTTGATTTAGGCCATACAAGCTCTTCTTCAACCTGCATACCAAATTCTCCTTCCCTTTGACCTCATACCCCTGTGGCTGCTGCATATAAATCTCGTCCTCCAAATCCCCATGGAGAAAATATGTTTTTACATCTAACTATTCAAGATGAAAATCTTCGATTGCCACAAGACTTAAAATAGTCCTAATTGAAGTCATTTTAACAACGCGAGAAAATATTTCATCAAAATCTATACCTTTCTTTTGTGCAAACCCCTTTACAACAAGTTTAGCCTTGTACCGCTTTTTTCCACCATCTTCTTCCTTCAACTTGTAAACCCATTTATTCTACAATGCTCTTTTTCTTGTAGGAAACTGAACCAAGTCCCAAGTCTAGTTATTTACCAAGGAATCCATTTCCTCTTTCATGCCTTGCTCCCATTTATTTTTAGTGTCTACCTGCATTGCCTCTTCATAACATTCTGGTTCACTAGAATCAATCAACAATAAATAATACAATGAAGGAGAATATCATTCAGGGGTCTACTTAACCTGTTAGAATATCATTCATGGGTCTACTTAACCTGATAGATATTCTAACAACACTTGCAGGAGTTTGAGGTACTTGCCGATCCTGTTGTTGTACATTTTGATTTTCTGGTACCTTTCGATTTTTTTTTCCAGTGATCTCATCAAACACTGTGTATTCTGGTTTTTCTTTTTCCCGTTTCTTTCCCTGCAACTGATATTTGTACATGACCTTCTCATTGAATATGAAATCTCTACTCCTAATGATTTTTTTATTTTCATAATCCCATAAGCGATAACCAAAATCATTAACACCATATCCAATAAAGGTACACTTCTTGGATTTTTTCTCAAGCTTTGTTCTATTTTCTTTATCAGTATGGACATATGATTCACAACCAGAAGTCTTTAAAAAGTAATAGTTTACCTTTTTACATGTCCATGCCTTCTTTGGAATTATACCAACCAAAGAGCTTGAAGGTCCTATGTTTATTAAGTAAACAACAATATCTATAACATCTGCTCAAAACTGTAAGGGAGAACTAGCATGCAATCTCATATTCCTTGTATGCTCCATGATTGTCATGTTCATCTAACTGGAACTGTCTTATCTCTACGAATCCCATGGTATGAACATTAATCATCAAAATCATTGCTGCAATATTCACCTCCATTGTCTGATCTGAGACACTTCAACCTTTTTCATGTCTCTTTTTCAACCAAATCTTTCCATTTCTTAAAAGTATAAAAACATTAGTTTTTTGTCAAATGCAATAAACCCAAGTTTTTCTAGTTGCATCATCAATAAAAGTAACATAATAATGAGAGCCACCAAGAGATTATACCCAAGTTGGTTCCCATACATATGTATGCATAATCTCTAACCTTTCACTCTTCTTTTCTGTTCTGACTCTATTCTATTTTCCATAAACATAATGCTCACAGAAATCCAAATCAATTTGTTTAACATCTGGAAACAAATTTCTTTTGTGAAGTATCTGCATCCCCTTCTCACTCATGTGTCCAAGCCTATGATGCCACAATGTTGTACCCACTCCTGTAGAAGCTAAAGAGATATAAGAGTCAACATTACCAGTACATAAATACAATGTACCTATTTTCTCTCCTTTTGCTATCACCAATGGTCCTTTGGTGACCTTCCACACCTTATATGTAAATATGGATATACAACCTTCACTTTCCAAATGCCCAGTTGAAATTAGATTTTTCCTTAGATTTGGAACATGTCTTACCTCTTTTAACAACCATTAGTTTCCATTGCTTTGCTTTATTTTTACCTTTTCCATTCCAACAATTTTGCATGGTGCATCATCACCCAAATGAACCTGTCCAAAATCACCTTGAACATAATCTAGAAAATGTTTCCTATGGGATGTGGCATGAAATGAAGCCCCTGCATCTACTACCCAAGACTCATAAATATTATCTACAGAAAGAATCAAAACATCTTGTAACACATCACCTGTTACATTTGCTTCCTGATTTTTTTCCTGCTGTCCATCTCTTTGCTTCTTTGGAGCTCTACAATCTTTCTTCATATGTCCTTTCTTCCCACAATTCCAACACTCTATCTTTCCAAATCTGGATTTGGATCTGCCCTTCCCAGAATTCTCGCGGTTCCCTGAGCCCTTCCCTCTATCCCTTTGTCTTCCTCTTACCTGATGTCTCACCTGTGCTTTTCCATGGCATTTCCTCACTAAGGATAACACCAACAACATCATCAAATTTTAAAGTGTTTGAACCAGATACAAAGTTACTTACAACCATGACCAAGCTGTTCCAAATTTCTGGCAATGAGCACAAGATTAGAAGAACCCTGACCTCATCATCAAAGTCCACTTTTACATAACTTAGTTGATTAGTAACTGTATTAAATTCATTTAAATGATCTGCAACAGACCCACCTTCTGACATCTTCATATTAAATAATCTCTTCATTATAAATACCTCATTGGACACCGAGGGTTTTTCATACAGTTTAACCAATGCATCCATCAACTCTTTCGTTGTCTTTTCTTTCGAAATATTGAAAGCCACCGACACTTCCAGGCTTAGCCGTATTGTTCGTAGTGCCTTTTTGTCCATAACCTCCCATTCTTCGTCCTTCATGGCCATCGACTTCTTTTCTATTCCACCTGATGGTAGGAATATATCCTTCTGATATAAATAATCTTCCATATGCATCTTCCATAAGTGGTAGTTTTGGCCTTTAAATTTCTCGATCCTAAACTTTCCATCTTTCGCCATTGCTCCCACTCGAACTAGGAACCCTCTTTTCCTGCGAGTTACCTTTCACTCTGATACTAGTTGTTAGAAAAACATAACCACGAAGAAATAAAATAAAACAAATGCGGAAATAAAACACATAAGATACACAATACAATAGAGACACAGATATACGTGGTTCACCAAGTGTGGTCTACATCCACCAGAGAAATTGCCAGGTCCTTCCTTTATTATTATCCAACAAATGAAGGGATACAACCTACAACAAACCCGTTGTAACTTCCTCTTCTTTCTCTCAAAGTATCCTCTCTCAGAATACAATATTCGTAATGATACATAGCCCCAATACATTTCCCTCATAAAAGAGGGTTGCCATCTAGGGAAAAAAACCCTAACATAACTTCTACCATCAGATCTGTGACATTATAATGAACGGTCCAGATTTACTATGAAATTACAATATACATTTACAAGACAATTTTTCCCCCATAGAGGGGGTAACCCCCTTTTGCACTCCCCCACGTGGAGGAGTGTACATTCTTTCGGGGTGTAAAGTCTTCATGGGGTATAAACACGGATGAAAACAAATACCTCTGAATCAGGAAGATAATTAGGCTCCACAACCAACATGAAATATTCACAGTAAACAATTACACAAAATTATCTCAGAAGATGAGCTAAATCTCCTCCTGAATAGTCCCAAATTATGCTCCTTAATTTCATTGCAAGAAATCCGTACCACAATACAACTATCACAACATTTAATGCTGTACAGACTGTCTAGAAACTCATGCCACAAATTCTGGGTTTGTTGTATAGAATTTTCAACATTAAGCGTGCCTTGATTTTTGTGCCAACTTGTCTCGAAATGCATGCAACTCCTCTGCTGTATGGACTGTACTTTTCTCTGCTGTACGACCTCTCCAAAATATGTATTGTACGACCCTTTGTTGGTTGTACCCTCTGCCTCGATTTTTGTGCCGTACCTTTGCCTTGAATGCATGCCAATGCTCAACAAAGGGTACCTGGCACTCATAAAGGTGTACCTGGCACTCATGGGCCACTCATAAAGGTGTAGCTTCTGGTCCTTTTTCACTGTTTCGGAGTGTGTGCTCTTAGGAGCCCTGTCGTCATCCCTACACCAATCCTTTTCCTTTCACACTGTACGACAATCATTACCACTCCCCGTATCTATGCTTGGGTGAGGTGTACCCATACTTGACCATGGAAATCCCTTTTATCCTTCATCCTTTGCAACCTGTTGATTATCTTTTCTGCTTTCCCACGGAAAACCCCTGTACTTCTTCCTACTGACAGGACCATGGTGTCGTACCTCCTCTTGTTGTGTGACTTGGATCTGCATTGTAACTCGTGTTTGAGTGGTGGGATATTTGATTCTGCTTGGATCCTATGTGCCCTTCAATTATTCCTCCACCTCCATCCTCTATGTGGTCATCCGTACTTCGGCTGCCGTCACCGTCTTTTGCCGCTAGTTGGATGCAGTATGTTCGGAACTGACCATTTGGGATGTTACTCCAGATAGTGTCCAGTTTTGGTCCTTCCTTGTCGACCCCCTCGTTAGAAATTCTATCCGCCAGTCCATTTGTTGATCTTCGTGCCTAGCGCAACTCCATTGTGATCCCTGTTTGCAAGTGCTCTTGAATTTTTTGCAGGGAATGTGCCAAGCACCAGTGCCTTTGAGTTTTGCTCACTTTGGTACCATTTTGGAGTCTCCTTACTATGTTGATAACCAGTGTGGAATCTCCTTCCACTATGGCGTTTTTCATCCCTTCCCAACTTAAAATATCGAGGCCGATCTCCAGGGATCCAAATTCCGCGATGTTGTTGGTTGAGCTTCCTAGACTACCAGTGTACAACCAGATGATATTTCCTTTACTATCCCTGATTACTCCTCCCATTCCTGTCCGTCCTGGGTTACCTTTCGAAGCCCTGTCGAAATTCAGCTTGAGGGAGCCTACTGGTGGTGGTTTCCAGTTGCGCTCACTTACTTGGAGTTGTGGTGGTCATCTTACCTGATTGGGGTTGCGTCCGTCTTTTAGGTGGAAAGCTTCTAGGATTTAGGAGTCCTAGTCTGTGAGTTGCGCTCTTCCTTTCTGGCAGTTGTGGATCTGTACCATTTCTTTTGTCATCGAGATTATTATTTCCTTGATCTTCCCTTCCGACCAGATTTGGTTCTTGAAGATGCGCTGGTTTCTTTCCTTCCATATTGCCCATATGATCATTCTTAGGATGAGGGTCCAACATAGATTCACCTCTTTGTTTTCACTGTAGTTCTCTTTCCAGATGTTGATAGTTGCAAAGATGTTACCTTGGATCCTATTGGATTGTCGGAAGATACCTGCCGCCCTATCCCAGATTTCTGCTGTGTAGGTGCATTCGTCAAAAAGATGGTTCATTGTTTCTTCCTTGGCTTGACAGAGGTGATATTTGGAAGGACCCATGGATCCTCTTTTCCTTAGGTTTTCCCAAGTTAGAATTCGGTTGTAGAGTATTAACCATTGGAATTTTTTTATCTTTGGCCAATGGGGGCTGTTCCAAAGCGTATCCCATTGTTGCGTCGGGTCTTCTTGGTCTTGGTTCGCGATATAGTGTCAGACTTATTTTAGATTGAATTCCCCGCCATATTTATGTCCCCATCTCAGCTGGTCATTCCTTTCGTGACTGCAATATTTCGTCTCCCCAATTCCTCCTCTACCTCTTTTACTATTATTGCGGTTTGGTATCTATTATGTGGGGTGAGAGTGTTCTAGATTTTCCATTTGTTGCGATCTGTTTCTTGTTTCCATTAATGGTAGACTCTGGTTTTACCTTGCGCGATCAACTCCTGTTGGAGTTCCTCCCTGCCTGGTTTCTCCATTCTAGGTTCCTGTTGCCAGGCGTCCTCCCAGAATCTGGCTATTCTTCCATTCCTTACTTCCCAAAAGCTGTGTGTCTGAATCCAGGCTTTGTTGTGCTAGGCTAGGTTCCAGATGGATAAACCTTCCCTGGTGCCTCTGAAGTGGATTCTTTCTTGGTCGCGTATGTCTGGGGCATACTTTTCCTTCCACAGGTTTACCCATGGTGTAGTAGTTTCTTTGACCCAACGCCACCAGAGTTTTTCCCCGTAGGCGTTATTGGTCACTTGTGGGTCTTGTAGCCCCAGGCCTCCTTTGATTTTTGGTTTACAGACCTTTTGCCAAGCCACCAGGGCTCATTTTTTCTTTGTTTCCTCTCCTCGCCACAGGAAGTCCCTTTGGATAGTTCTGAGTTTTTGTAGTATCCCCTTGGGGATTGGGAAAATGGACATCATAAATGTTGTAACTGCTTGCAAAACAAACTTGGTTAGAATAAGTCTTTCGGCTAGGTTGAGGGATCTGTACGTACAATTTTTCACCCGCTCCTGTAACTTGTTGATTATTCCTTCCCAAGTTGTCATTTTGTAAGATTTATCTATCAGGGGAATGCCCAAGTACTCAGTTGGGAGTGCTTTGCGTTCAAAGCCCAAATTGTTGTCCAAATTTCTTTGGATTGCGGGGTTGGTATTGAAGAAGAAGATCATAGATTTGGAATGGTTGATCTTTGCACTCGAGGCTTCCCCAAAATCTTCTAGGATTCATTTGTAGGATTTTTCTTCCTTGATCGTGGGTATGCCATGAAGTAAGGTGTCATCCACAAACTGTTGGTGTGTGGAAGTAGGGCAATTTTCGAAAGGTTTGATACCTGTTATTTCACCTGTTGCAGTTGTGCTTTTTATACTACGATTGAGACCTTCCATCATCAGAATGAATAGGAAGGGGGACAACGGGTCTCCTTGTCTGATGCCTCTCGTGGGCCAGAAAGGTTTGGCCGAGGCTCCATTTATTAGTAGCGAGTATCTTGTTTTGGATACTAGACTGACTATCCAACTGATCCAGTGTTGGGTGAAGCCAAAGGCTTCCAAATTCTTGACCATATAGTGTCAACTAATTTTTTCATAAGATTTTGCTAGGTCCAATTGTATTATCATTCCCCCTCTCTTCTGAAGCTTCAGGGTGTGGATAATATCGTGGTCATGGATGATATTGTCCATTATTTGTCTTCCTTCCATGAAGCCTGCCTATTCCCGTGAGACCAGTGTGGGTAGGAGGGGTTTTAATCTATTTGTTATAACTTTGGAGATTATCTTATAAACCACACTACACAACGCTATAGGTCTTTAACGATAAGGGGTTTTGGCTTCATTTGCTTTGGGGATGAGTGTAATAATTGTAGCATTTAGTGATTTTAGAATGGAGGCTGACCTTCTAGAGTCTTCCACTACCCTATAAACATCGTGTTTGACAATTTTCCAGCAGGCTTTGAAGAACTCCACTGTGAAGCCATCTAGACTTGGGGTTTTCCCATTGGGCATTTTCTGGAGTACTTGGTCAATTTCGTCCTCAACAATGGGTTTGTTTAGGTTGTTATTTTGTTCCTCGGTGACCAGGCGGGGGATATGATGGATTATCCTTTGTATGGACTCCGTTATATATTGGTTGGGTTCCTGGGCTATCCCTTGGAAGTGGTTTACCAGAGTAGTCTCAATTTCCTTATGTGACTCTCGATCTATTCCATCCTGGTCCTTAATCTTCAGGATTTTGTTACGGTCTCTTCTAGCCATGGTTGTTCTATGAAAAAACTTGGTGTTCCGTTCTCCTTTCTTCAACCATCTGATCCAGGGATTTTTTCACCAAAGTGTTTCTTCTTGCTAGCATTGATCTTCCCATTCTTGGGTCATCTGGATCTCTTCCTTTTTCCATTCCTCCATATATCCCTCTGAAATGCAAGTTTTCTAGAGTTTTTTCATTTTTTATTCTATGTTGTTTTTCTCTTGGCTTATATTACCAAAAGTGTCCTTGTTCCACCCCTTGAGCTTATATTTGATGTACTTTAGTTTCTTATAGACTTTGAACATCCTTGTCCCTTTCTCTCGTTTCTCCTCCTGCCACCATTGTTTTATTCTTTCCTTGAAAGTTGGGTGTTCAATCCAGAATTTCTCAAATATGAAGGGTCTATTCTTTGGTGTGGTTTAGATTGCACTAGCCAGTGATCAGATCTCCCCCAAGGAAGGATGTTGCAATCTAAGGTTAGCCCCTGCATAATGATTGACTCCGATACTAGGAATCTGTCGAGTCTTGTTTCTACTTGATACTGGTTCATTCGTTTATTGTTCCAGGTGAACTGGCCATTGTTAGTTTTGAGGTATACCATGTCCGCTGTGTCTATGAACTTTGAAAATTCTTCTGCATCCCTACCCAATATTTTTGTACCTCCTTTTTTCTCCGTAAGTGACGTGATGATGTTGAAGTCCCCTGTCAGGATCCATTGGAGGTTTTTGGATCGGGTTTTAATATCTTCTAGGTCTCGTATCATTCCTCTCTTTGCCTCTGACACCTGGGGCCCATACACATTAGTGCATAGAATCACCTCTGTGTTTCCAATGATTTGCATGCTGACTGTGAGGGTGTGCCTGGTTGCTTCGGCTACTATTAGGCTCAGTACT
Source organism: Picea engelmannii (assembly GCA_009831015.1). Classification (NCBI taxonomy): domain Eukaryota; kingdom Viridiplantae; phylum Streptophyta; class Pinopsida; order Pinales; family Pinaceae; genus Picea; species Picea engelmannii. The sequence goes on along the minus strand of ML810636.1, from coordinate 130,493 downwards.
TGTGGGTTCCACAAGGTGAGAATACCTCTTGCCATTTGGTGGCCTCAGATAGCCACCATCTTGTACTTGCGCCAATGTTGTTTACTGATTGCCTCCATTATGTCTGTATTGAATTTTGTCTCTTGAATAAAACA
>ML810636.1:96233-116602 GCA_009831015.1 Picea engelmannii | reverse complement strand
ATATACCTTGGATAGGCTGTTTTATGGGAAATGTGGAATAAAATGAAGGAAAAACGGGCAAATAAAGAGGCAAAAGTATGGTTTATGGAAGCACAAAAATGGACTCAACAACCTTTTTAGATCTTTGTTCACCTGTAATTGTTGAAGGAATGGTATGGTTAACGATAATATCTCTTGTGTGGATGAACCTTAGTTTCATTTGAGCTTATATGATGGACATGAGAATTGATGAAAAATTGATTTTGAGTTCTTGTTAACTAACAAGAATGTGTATTTTAGATTCTCTCTGAATAACAAATTGAACAAGGGTGAGATCCCACTCTTGGTGAATTGGGATGTTGCTTTTGTAATACAACCTAGATGATTGTATGGCATGCAAAATGCAAAGGATATCTTGTTTTCAGGTATTTGTACTTTGAAGGCATGATTTTATGGACAACCAATGGTCATAGCAGAAGCTTATAAGCTTATGAAAAGAAAATAATAATAATGAAGTCCCCTTTGAAATTGGGAAAAGTTGAAGCTTAGCTTCATGCTGGAAATGTCTCTTGTGATAACTTGAAACTTATGTGAATAAAGAAGAGGATTTATAATGTTGTGAAGTTCAATGTTTTGATAGGTTACTTGAAGTCTTTGCATGTGTATTGAGGTCAAGAAATAAGGCACGAAAAAACAAGATTAATTATGATTAACAAATGGAAATCATAGATGATTTATAGTTGGAAAGTAAGGTGATATGTAATTATCATGATGTGTACATTATAATTGATAACCTATTCATGTATGCGCACGAGTTATCCTTGATAGAAAGCTTACAAATTGACAATTTTGGATCAAAGTCTTTAATTGATTCATTAATGTATTGGTTCTCGAGTATGAGAAGCAACTGACACTAATGAATTTGGGACTTAAGGGAAAGTCTGCATTATGGAAATGGTTCAAATGGGAGTTGTTTGCAGCCCTATCTTACTGAACCTAGAACTATCATTTTTCCTAAACATTGAACATTGGTAAAAAGTGTTAAATAGTTGTTAAGGATTGTGATTGTAAATTCCAAACATTACTTGTGGAGTACATAAAAAAACTAAATTTTAGGTTGTCGCTTAGTCAATTCAAAATTGTTATAGAGGGAAGACATTCACTGATATTGTGTGAAGTAACAAGAAGATAATGCAATAGTTGACACTTAGAATGTGCTATTCGTTATAGGGATTTATATCTTGATATGATATGGTTAATTATATGCTTCATTTTAGTAGGGTATGTTGATTTGTATGCTAAACCTGTCTACTATGACATGACTATGTTTGTTACTTGTTGTGATAATTGGTATGTTTTGACTTTGTGGAGACGTTTTCACTTCAGAAATGTGAATTATGGATGTGGCATGGGGCCAAGGGTGTATCTCTTACGATATTAAAATGATGCATATATGATTAAAATCTAATTGTGTGATTTGATTTGTATAGCACAAGTCTTTGATAGATGCTTAAAAACTTGAGGCCAAGTTTTGTTCTAAGGGGGAAGTATGTAATGCCCCTCCTTGTCCAACTCTTCTTTGAGAAGAATTAGGAGGTTAATGAGGATTGAATTAAGAGTTTATTGACCACATTTCCAATTATTCTCTATATATGTGACATGTGGAATCTACTTGATTGACATGATGTATTTGATATTCCTAATTGTTAAGTTGATTAACATATACATTATGATAGACATACGATGAGATCACGAAATGAATACTTATGTTGTGAACAAGAGTGAGTTGTGGCAGGTGGAAAAGACTTGCAGGACTCATGGGTGGAGTTAATTGAATGAATATGAAGCCTATGGAATCCAAAGTAAATGGTGTGAAATCTTAATGAAACCATTTGAATTTCATTAATATTTTTTTCCTTAGAAAAAGCGTAAATTTTATTTCATCCGAAGAGAAAAGAAACTTACATTATGTAAAAATACATGTATCCATGTATTTTTCCATGTTAAGTATAGCCAAAATAGGGCACCCTATAGGTACCAATAGAAGATTCTTAATCCCCAGCCATGATCACCATAAGGACAAAAAAACCATTGGGAAAAGACTCCCAATGATCAATAGCTGAAATAATTACAAGTCCATAGTCTTCCCACAAACAAAATTAGATATACATATCAGTTAAGAAGTCCCAAAAATAACAACTGAAATATATACAGAGTAGTAATCAAAGTATGATTTCCATTTGAGGTTGATCTTCAATAAAAGGCCTGTGGTAAAATTCAAAATGATCACCATATCTATCCTCCAAATTAACCATTGCCCAAAACCCAATTGAAGTCCCGCTTCAGACAACAAATCCGCCTCCATGTTGTGCTCCCTGTAGACATGCCACACACATAATGTGTCAAAAGTGTCTGAAATTCTGTAGACATCTTCTAAAATATGGTGAAGCTCTAAGTTGTGAAATTTCTGAGATTTTCTGGACCAATTTATGATTGTCATGGAGTCACAGAAGATTTGAATTCATTTTACACCTTTTTCTCCTGCAAAGAGTAAGAGTAGTTTTAAAGACATTGACTCAACATAGTTATTTGTTCCTTTACCAAGACCCATTTTTAGCTTGTAGAGATGAGATTCATAAATATAAAGTAAATCCACCCCCACACGATTGATTATTATTTTGCAAAGCCCTATCAAAATAGGCCCAAGGCATGGAAGTATCCACATGTATGTATTGAATATCTCTTATCGGACCCGTATATTTTTCCCGAGGGAAGTGGGATAGAATGTTGAGCCTTTATGAGAAAAATGAACCTTTGGTTTTAGTCTTGATAGTTGATGAGGGCATCAATGTAGGAATATGATTTTAAGGATTAGGAATTTGATCTCAAAATTCTGTTATGAGTACCCATTGGTTGAGTGAGGATGGACCTCTTGTGCTAGTTGAATGATTGCTTTTTGAAGCTTTGATTTTGTGTTTCTTAGGATTGATGTAAGATAGAAAGGGTTCTACAAATTGGTATGCCTTGTGTATTTTTGTGTTGAACCAAAAGTTAAAATTGACTTGTTCATCAATGGTTGACAAGAACCTAATGATTTTGTGTTGGTTTTTGCTTATGTTTTTATTTTTATGTTTTCCTAGATTGTATAAGAAGCTTGACATTGCTTAAAAAATGCAAGTATTTAAATGGTTATGATTTAGCATGCATATTGAGTCTTAAATATGTTTTGAGCATATTTTATATGGAAGTTTGTGGCACTTTTTGAGTGTTACATGTATTTATTGTAGAATGTTAGTTAAGAATGTTTTTTTGGTGTATTCCTTGATAATATTTGAAGCTGTGCATGAGAGGAATTTAGAACTTATGTTTTTCCTTAGATGATTTGAGGTAGCAAGAGTGCTACATATCCATACAACTTGATTATTGAAGTAATAGGGTATAATGAATGGGAAGTGTTGGATGGTTGTGGAAACCATATGAAGGAAAGTATGGATGATGTAGTTGTCTTATGGATGATAATTCCATATTGTCATGTGAGTTATGGAAATAACTCTTCCGAGATGTATATGTTGAAGAATCTATGTTGACAAAAAACTCACAGACATAGTTATATTATGTAATATGGTTTGATGTATACTTGAGGATTAAATGGAATATAGATTCATCATATGAATTTGGTTAAAGCTTGGATGCTCAGATCCTGTACTAATTTTTCTTTCGAATCACAAGCCAACATGTAATAAGAATGACTTGAAATATTTTGATTGCTTCTTTATGGATCAAAGTAGTAAAATGTTACTTTCATATATGGTATTAATGGGAGTAGTGTTGGGGCACTACTTGTAATCTCATGAGAATGTTTAAATCAAGTGGAATAAGAATGATTGTGTGCACTTGAGAGTTAAGTGAAATAATGATCCATAATGTCAATCTATTTGAAGAGTCAAATGCTATGTTTGCTTCTAATTACAAATAAAAGATAATATGAATTGCATAGAGAATACCATTGAATGATTGAGAATGCTTTGGATGGATTGATAACTGGTATGATGTAGTCAATATAGAGTAGCTTCTTATGCTCTTGCATCACATGTTGTGTATGATGGATTGATGTATGATTAAATTGTTTAAGAAATGTTTAAAAGTGACAAATTTTTTTCCGATACAAGTTGATTTTCTATTATCTCCTCCATTGGAATAACAAAATTGAGTCAATTATATTGGAGGGAATTGTGTTTAATTGTGCAAAGAAAAGCCTATGTTGGAACCTTAGCAACTCTAGTATAAGGTTGTATAGTCAACCATTTGATCTTGATTGATTTTGAATGATTCTAGGTTAAGATGTGTGGTCTTTTGTGTGAAATTTCATGAAAAATTCTTGATTGTGGTGAGTTTGTTCCATGTTTCTCTAATGTATTATTAATCAAATAATTTTCAAAATACTAATTGTATGATGAATACAATTAAGATTTAATGGACGATTATTATTCTTGAATTTGTATGTTAAAACAAAATTTTTTATTACCTCCCTTGAGTAAATCCTATGGTTATATTTGGTCTTGTGGGAGTAGTGCCCAATGTGGATATGAGACTTTATTCATTTGTTGCTTGAATAAATTCTTTGTCCATAAATACTCAACAAAATTGGCTAGTTTTATATTTCCCTAACAATTTAGAGCAATTTTCATAATTAATCCATTAAATGCTTTGAGCCATAAGTGAGTATGTGAGGGAATGAAAAATATATATGGTACATGAATTTGATCCATGACCTTTTTAGAGCTTTGTTCACCTGTAATTGTTGAAGGAATGATTTGCTTAAAGATAACATCTCTTGTGTGGATGGAACTTAGTTTCATTTGGGCTTAGATGATGGACATGAGAATTGATGAAAAATTGATTTTGAGTTCTTGTTAACTAACAAGAATGTGTATTTTAGATTCTCTCTGAATAACAAATTGAACAAGGGTGAGATCCCAGTCTTGGTGAATTAGGATGCTGCTTTTGTAATACAACCTAGATGATTGTATGGCATGCGAAATGCAAAGGATAGCTTGCTTTTAGGTATGTGTACTTTGAAGGAATGATTGTATGGACAACCAATGGTCATAACATAAGCTTATAAGCTTATGAAAAGAAAATAATAATAATGAATTCCCCTTTGCAATTGGGCAAAGTTGAAGCTTAGCTTCATGCAGGAAATGTCTCTTGTGATAACTTGAAACTTATGTGAATAAAGAAGAGGATTTGTAATCTTGTGAAGTTTAATGTTTTGATAGGTTACTTGAAGTCTTTGCATGTGTATTGAGGTCAAGAAATAAGGCACGAAACAACAAGATTAATTATGATTAACAATTGGAAATCATAGATAATTTATGATTGGAAAGTAAGGTGATATGTAATTATCATGATGAGTATATTATAATTGATAACCTATTCATGTATGCACATGAGTTATCCTTGATAGAAAGCTTACAAATTGATATTTTTGGATCAAAGTCTTTTAATTGATTCATTAATGTATTGGTTCTCGAGTAAGAGAAGCAACTGGAACTAATGAATTTGGGACTTAAGGGAAAGTCTGCATTATGTAAATGGTTCAAATGGGATTTGTTTGCAACCATATCTTATTGAATCTAGAACTATGATTTTTCCTAAACATTGAACATTGGTAAAAAGTGTTAAGTAGTTGTTAACAATTGTGATTATAAATGCCAAACATTACTTGTTGACTACATAAAAAAATGAATTTTAGGTTGTGGAATACATAATAACATATGGAATGTGAGAGTGGGTTGCAAATATATGACTACAAAAGCCAACATGTGTCTATTGTCTCGCATGATTCACTATGGTGTCTATATAAATTGTCGCTTGTTAGTATGCAAGATTGAATATATGATGGAAAGGACCATCAAAGTAACACATTTGATTATATGCTAATGGAATTTATTTACAATATGTTTATGGCTTAGTCAATTTGAAATTGTTATAGAGGGAAGACATCCATTGATATTGTGTGAAATAACAAGAAGATAATGCATTAGTTGACACTTGGAATGTGATATTCGTTATAGGGATTTATATCTTGATATGATATGGTTAACTATATGCTTCATTTTAGTAGGGTATGTTGATTTGTATACCAAAATTGTCTACTATGACATGACTATGTTTGTTACTTGTTGTGATAATTGGTATGTTTTGAATTTGTGGAGACGTTTTCACTTCATAAATGTGAATTATGGATGTGGCATGAGGCCAAGGGTGTAGCTCTTACGATATTAAAATGATGCATATATGATTAAAATTTAGTTGTGTGATTTGATTTGTATAGCACAAGTCTTTGATAGTTGCTTAAAAACTTGAGGCAAAGTTTTGTTCTAAGGGGGAAGTATGCAATGCCCCTCCTTGTCCAACTCTTCTTTGAGAATAATTAGGAGGTTAATATGAGGATTGAATTAAGAGTTTATTGACCACATTTCCAATTATTCTCTATATATGTGACATGTGGAATGTACTCGATTGACATGATGTATTTGATATTCCTAATTTTTGAGTTGATTAACATATACATTATGATAGACATACGACGAGATCATGAAATGAATACTTATGTTGTGAACACGAGTGAGTTGTGGCAGGTGGACAAGACTTGTAGGACTCATGGGTGGAGTTGATTGAATGAAGATGAAACATATGGAATCCAAAGTAAATGTTGTGAAAGCTTAATGAAACCATTTGAATTTCATTAATGTTTTTTTCCTTAGAAAAAGCGTAAATTTTATTTCATCCGAAGAGAAAAGAAATTTACATTATGTAAAAATGCATGTATCCATGTATTTTTCCATGTTAAGTATAGCCAAAATAGGGCATGCTATAGGTACCAATAGAAGATGCTTAATCCCCATCCATGATCACTAAAAGGACAAAAAAATTATCAGGAAAAAACTCCCAATGATCAATAGCTGAAGTAATTACAAGTCCATAGTCTTCCCACAAACAAAATTAGATATACATATAAGTTAAGAAGTCCCAAAAAGAACAACTAAAATATATACAGAGTAGTAATCATAGTATGATTTCCGATTGAGGTTGATCTTCAATAAAAGGCACGTGGTAGAATTCAAAATGACCACCATATCTATCCTCCGAATTAACCATTGCCCAAAACCCAATTGAAGGCCTGCTTTAGAAAATGAATCCTCCTCCATGTTGCGCTTCTTGTAGACATGCCACACATATAATGTATCTAAAGTGTCCAAAATTCTGTATACATCTTCCAAAATATGGTGAAGTTGTAAGTTGTGACATTTCTGAGATTTTCTGGCCCAATTTATGAGTGTCATGGAGTCACAAAAGATCTAAATTGATTTTACATGTTTTTTCTCCTGCAAAGAGTATGAGTAGTTTTAAAGACATTAACTCAACATAGTTATTTGTTCCTTTACCAAGACCCATTTTTAGATTGTAGATATGAGAGTCACAAATATAAAGTAATGCTACCCCCCACAAGATTGATTATTATTTTGCGAATCCCCGTCAAAATAGGCCCAAGGCATGGAAGTATCCATCTATATGTCTTAAATATCTCTTATCAGACCAGTATATTTTTTCCGAGGGAAGTGGGATAGAATGTTGAGCGATTGTGCTGCAATAATGTCTGAGGTTGAGGCTTTGTCCTGGAAGATAGTCGAAATCCTTGCAATCTAGGCTCACCAAAAGACCATTAGAGGGAGCACCTTAATACTATGATTTGAGACATTGGTCACCCATCCTTTCCAAGATTCCTCCAGTGATTGTCCTATCCATTGACAATCCCGCCCTAATATGGATGAATAGTCTTTCCATATCTATTTTACAAAGGGACATAAAAGAAATATGTGAAGTTCCATTTCATTTTCTTCTTTACACAAAGCACATAATCTTGATCCCTCTATTTTCCTATTCTTGATCTTGTCCCAAGTGGGGAATTTATTTACTATTAAGCACCACATGAAAATTCTGGCCTTGAGTAGGCAACAAAATTTCCAAAGCCCCTTCCACCACCATATGGGTTCCCTGAGGAACATATATACATTTTTCTATATATAGCCCAATTTTGGAGTGTATATACCGAACAGGGCATGCTTCAAAATTAGTTCATCTTCTCTATCCACTATACATATATGAGCCACCTTTAGTCCATGAATGTAATTTTCCCAATGAATCAATTGTCCCCCCTCCAACCCCAATTATGCTGAGTCTAACCAGTCTTGGATCCAAATAGATGTGCGGGTCGGCTCAATGTTCTGATTTAGGTGGAAAAAACCTTGAGTGTGTAAGAGATGAATCATATATGGCGGGAGAATGTGTTTGTTATCACTACTTGGACAAGGGTCTGAGCCTATGCGTACATTGAAACCATTTCCTATGCACCAAGAAATCCCATCTCCCACAACCACAAAGGTGTTGATGATTTCCCTCCAAATGATGGAACAAATTAATCTCTTTTTTTTGTGGATTTCTAATCCTTTCAACCACTGATTTAGGGTGAATATATTTTTGAATGACCACCTTTGTCCACATGTGTTATGTTGATATCAATCTCCAAACAAATTTTGCTGCCAATGCCTTAGAGAATAAGAAAATGTTTTTTAAGCCCCAACCTCCTAAAGATTTTGGGATCACCAAGGAATCCCATTTTACCCATGGCAACACAAATTGATCCCGAGAACTGAACCATAGAGATTTGAAGCAGATTTTTATGATCTTTTCTAGCACCCATTTTGGTATCCAAGCTAGTGACATCCAATAAACTAGTGTGGTTTCCATTATTGACTTTACAAGGACCAACCACCCTTCTTTGGAAATCCACCTATAACTCCATGATTTGAGTCCTTTTTTCCATATTGGCTATTAGCCATGACCAATCAACTTTCATGTAGCGATTTGGCTTTAGTTGGAAGCCCAAATATTTCAAACCTGAATCAAAATCCCTTACTTCATAAGGGAAGAGGGATCAATAGAAAGTTAAATCTTATGCTTCCATATTATTGACTGGGAGGGTATATTTTATTTCATTTATTTGCATTCCTGTAGCCCTACTAAAAAGCTCCAAAATCCTGTTCATATTTTTTGCCTCACCCTGGTCTCCATTACAAAAAAGGAGTACATCATCCATAAAGAGGAGATGTGTTAAGGATAGAGCATGAGAAATTGCGATTCCATGAAGCCATCCTCAGACTTTTACATCTTCCAAAGTGCGGCTAAGAACTTCTGCTACTAGGAGGAAGAGGAGGGGAGACAAGGGGTAGCCCTGAAAAAGCCCTCTCTTCGCATGAAATAGGGGGGAAGCTGCACCATGTTGGGTATGTGTTATATTATTTGCACGATTATCTCTAGTGTCTTATATGTTGCACCGAGCATGTGGGGGGCTTTGTAGGGGTTCGAAGGCAACTCTCCCGAGAATTTTTTTTTGCCTGAGGAAATTGTTGCATTTTTTGCCTCGTTTTTCATGTTGCCTCGATTTTCGTGTCTAGTGTTGTGTGGTTTTTTGGAACATCATTTTTTCTGATGGTTTTCTATTTCTGGTTAAGGAATTAGTGTTTTTGACTAATCCAGGTCATTGTGTTAGGGTTTTGGATGCCATTGTCTTATTAGAAGATTGCTTGGAAAAAGCAAGTTGTGTCGGCCTTACTCTCACTGTTATAGTCATCAATATTCTTCTTTATGCCGATGATATCGTTCTTATGGCAAGGGGTCCCCATGATCTTGAAAACCAACTAAGAATCCTCAAGGATTTTTTCTCCAATATGGGTATGACTGTTAATACTGATAATACTAAGGTCATGATTATTAAATCCAATAAGATACCTCATGATACCTTCGTATATGAAAACAAAAACTTGGAGGAAGTGACTTCATACAAATATCTTGGAATTGATATTCACCACAAGCTAAATTGGAATTATAGCATTGAGAAAAGGATTATTGGGGGATGGAAAGCTTATTATGGGCTTGAAAACAATTGTAAATCAACTGATCTTTGGAGTTGGGATAAGAAGAAAATCCTCTGTGAGACTCTTGTTACACCTGTTATTCTTTATGGATGTGAAGTCTGGGGCTGTAGTATCTCTCGTGAATCTTGGAGAAAGATAGAGCAAATAAAAAATAATTTTATAACCTATAATCTCAAAATTAAAGGAAATATTCCCTATCCCATCCTCCTCTTAGAAACAAGCCTCTCCCCCTTTGAGAGCATGGCTATGACTAGATACCTAATGTATAAGAACAAGTTAAACAACATGGAAGACAAGAGGCTTCCTAAAATTGCTTCAAAATTGAGTCATAACCACCACCGACTCAAGCGAGGATGGCATAAAGATGCTCAGTATTGGCTAAACTATTGGGGAATCATGGAAGACACCATTTTGCAGAATAAAGATACTATTAAAAAAAATGTCAAATCAAAATTTAAGGAGAAAATGTCGTGTGATAAAGAGTTAGAGGAAAAAAAAAAATTAAGGTATTATAAGGATGTAATTAACCCTAATATAGAAGATCAAAATTATTATCTGTTTTTCCAAGTGTAAAGAAACAAATAAACATTGCTAAGATAAGAAAAAATTCTCATGAGATCCATAGTGAAACTGGGCGTTGGTCAATTACTAAAACTCCATGGGATGAAAGAGTGTGTCACCTTTGTGGCACTAAGAATGTTGAAGATGAAAAACACTTTCTCTTAGATTGTCTAGCCTATACCCATATTAGATATCATTTTCAAAATATTTTTCACACTACCAACCTTCCTAACCTCTTAACTCAACAAAAGTATGATGATCTTGGAAAGCTTCTCATAATGTTTTTCAAGCACAGAAACACCATTCTAAAGAATCACAAGTAATCACTTACCCTCTTAAGGTTCGATAGACCAATTCAGTCTTAGTGGACGTTAATCATCATCATCATCATAATCATCATATTGTATTGTAAACAATGTATCATAATGAATGAATATAGAATATGCTGGTTTTCTCGGTTTGGATGTCTAGGGGAAAAATATCCGTGTAATGTGTGTATTTTCCATTGTATCTTTTCTGTTCTTTTATTGAAAATCTGTTTGCAGTAAAATATTGTATAAGGTTAAAATGTACATTTGGTATCATACCTTTGTTGGCTTCATGGGGATGCCTTTGTGGTCAAGGGTTTGGCTCGGGATTGTGATAAGCCTTGTTACAGTGGGGGATCTGTGGTATTGATTTTTCAGGTGAAAAGAAATGGCGAACATTTATAAAATGGAGATTGAAAAGTTTAATGGGAAAATTTTTGAGCTGTGGAAGCTCAAGATTGAAGATCTGTTGGTGGACAAAGATCAGTGGATCGCGATGGATCCAGGTACTACACCTACGAGAAATTCAACAGATGACTAGAAAAAGTTGGATCGGGAGGCAAAGAGCACAATCCGACAATGTCTCTCAGATTCAGTATTATTGAATGTGTCAGAGGAAGCTAAAACCAAATATTTATGGGATAAGTTGGGGAAGTTGTATCAGTCTAAGTCACTAGGAAATAAACCATTCCTGAGAAAGAAGTTGTATAACCTGAGGATGAGAGATGGAGACTCGGTGGCAGAGCATTCGAATGCCTTCAATACCGTGGTAAGTCAGTTAGTATATGTTGAGATTAAAATTTCAGATGAAGATAAGTGTATTAGTTTACTGTTCTCTTTACCAGACTCGTGGGATAATATGGTAGTGGCCATAGATAGTAATACAACTTCCTTGAAGTTTGATGAAGTGGTCTCATCCTTGTTGTTGGAGGAGATGAGACAGAAGAACATGGAAGGACAGAGAAAAAATGAATTATTTGCAAGAGGACACTCCTAAGAAAGAAATAGATCTAATTCCTCAAGTGGGATATCTAAGTCTAAGGGAAGATATAAGTCTCCTAGAAAGTTTGTAAAGGTATGCTAGAGATGTGGAAAAGAAGGGCACTACAAGAAGTAGTGTAGATCCAAAGTTGAGAAAAAGAAGGGATATGAAGAATCTCCTTCTACAGAAGAAACAACCTCCAAGGAAGAAGGAGGGGATATGTGCTTGGATTCTTCAAGCACAGATGCAGATCATGAGGCATTCTTGGTTGAATCAGGTGCATCCTTTCATATCACTCCCCACAGGGAGTGGTTCTGTGAATATGAAAGGTATGATGGAGGTAATGTTTTCCTAGGTGATAAATCAACAACCATAATCATAGGTCGAGGAAAACACAAGTTGAGGATAATTGATGGAAGGATTAGAACACTATCCGGTGTTCTGCACATCCCAAGATAGGACAAAAATTTGATTTCTGTAAGAAAAATGGACGATGCAGGGGTAAAAACAATATTTGAAAAGAAAACCTGGAGGATGGTTCAAGGAGCAATGGTGCTACTGAAGGGAGTTTGGTTTGGAACTCTGTATAAGTTGTAAGGAAGCACTATTAGTGATGGGTGTAATAGTTCCATTGTTCCTGATATTCGAGTTGAAGAAGAAAGAACTCCTACATTCTCTGGAGAAAAGGTTATGCTGTAGCATCAATACTGGGGCATATCGAAGAGAAGGGTCTTCGACTACTACATGGTAAAGGTATGGTTGAAGGTATTTATAACTACTCTCTATATTTTGATTTCTATGAACATTGTGTATATGGAAAGCAGGATCGGGTAAGATTCCCCTCTGGTGCAATGGGGGAAAAATAATTTTACAGCTAGTTCACAATGATGTATTTGGACCTGTGTTGGTTCCATTATTGGGAAAATATGTGTACTATGTCTCATTTATAGATGACTTCTATAGGAATACTTGGATATATTTCCTCAGGAATAAATTTGAAGTCTTTGACAGGTTTAAAGAGTTTAAGTCTTTTGTTGAGAATCAAACAGAGAAAATAATTAAGGTGTTGAGGACAGATAATGGCAGAGAGTTCCGCGGGAATGAATTCGAAGAATTATGTAAGAAGTGTGGTATAGTGAGGCAGAACAACACTTCAACATAATGGAGTTGCAGAAAGGATGAACATGACGTTGATGGAAAAAAACAAGGTGCATGCTCAGTGGTGCCGGGTTAGGGAAAGAATTATGGGAAGAGGCAGTAGGTACTTCATGTTACATGGTCAACAGATCACCCTCATCAGCGCTGGATGACACGACTCCACAAGAGGTATGGACTGGTAAGAAACCTTCTCTCACACATCTCAAGGTATTTGTATGTGAGACCTATGTTCATGTTCCAAAGGAAAACAAGAGTAATCTAGATAAGAAGGATGGAAAGTGTATCTTTATTCAGTATAAATATGGTCTCAAAGGTTATAATCTTTGGAATACAGAAACTAAGAAGTTTGTGTATAGTCGAGATGTGGTATTTAGAGAAATGAAGGATGTTGTTAAACATGAAGTCCTACCAAGTAAGGAAGAACCAAAGAAAATAGAGTTTGATTTAAAGGATGATGAATCAAACTCTAGAGAAGAACAAGAATAAGAAGAAGAAGATCCTCATACTCTAGTATTGAGGAGATCAGTTCGAGAAAGAAGGATTTCAGAAAGGTATACTCCATCTGATTTCCATTCAAATTTTGCATTCTTTATTACTGATGATGATCCTAGAACTGTTAGGGAGGTAGTGGATTCATAAGATGGAAAACTATGGAAAAAGGCCATGGATGAAGAAATGGAAGCCTTGGATAAGAATGAGGCTCGGGATCTAGTGGAGTTGTCATATAAATTTGACATGAAGGATATCGGTGCTGCAAATTTCATTTTGGGCATGGAAATTGCAGAGGTTTAACATGCAGGAATGTAAACTGGTCAAGGTCCCTATTCCTGTTGGTGTAATGTTATCCGTGGATCAATGTCCCAAGGCACATGAAGAGGAGGATGGGGACATGTCTCGTTTTACATACGTGAGTGCATTTGGAAGTTTGATGTATGCAATGGTTTGTACTAGACCAGACATTGCACATGCACTGGGAGTTTTAAGTAGGTATATGTCAAAACTAGGGAAGGCGCATTGGACATTAGTGAAAAGGGTTTTTAGGTATTTGCATGACACTAATAGCTATGGATTGTGCTACCAAGGAAGACCATTATTGGACAAAATGTTGGACATACATGGCTTTGTGGATGCATACTGGGCTGGAGATCTAGATTGTAGGAGATCTACAAAATGGTATGTCTTTAACCTGTTTGGAGGAGAAATCAATTGGATGAGAAAAACACAAGCTGTAGTGGCACTTTCAACTACATAAGTTGAATACATGGAAACCACTCATGAAAGTAAGGAAGAAATATGGTTACAAAGATTGTATTCAGGTATTGGGTTGGTAAAACAAGCTATAAGGATAGATTGTGACAATTAGAGTGCAATTTTTCTAGCGAAGAATCCGACTTATCATTCAAAGACAAAGAATATTGATATTCAATATCACTTTGTGAGAAACATGGTTGAAGAAAAGAAAGTGTTGTTGATGAAGGTGGGCATTTTGAATAATGTTGTAGATTCATTAACAAAATCCATGAGCATCGAGAAGTTCTCTTGGTGTAGAGGATCCATGGGCATTGCTGCCCTAGATTGTTGACTATGTAACTCTGTAACCCCCTGTATGAAAATAAAACAATAAGAGGGAGAATGTTGGGTATGTGTTATATTCTTTGCGCGATTATCTCTAGTGTCTTCCAAGTTGTGTTGAGCGCACCGAGGGGGGGGGGGTTCAGGGGCAACGCCCTCGAGAATTTGTTTTTGCCTCGGGAAACATGTCACATTTTTTGCCTCATTTTTTGTGTCTCCTCGATTTTCGTGTCCATTGTTGGGAGGTTTTTCAACATATGGTTTTTGCCGATGGTTTTCTATTTTCGGTTAAGTAATTAGGGTTGTTGACTAATCGAGGTCATTGGGTTAGGGTTTTGGATGCCGTTGGCTCCTATATGTATATTGTATTGTAAACAATGTATCACAATGAATGAATATAAAATATGTTGGTTTTCCCGGTTTGGGTTTCCAGGGGAAAAATATCCATGTAATGTGTGTATTTGCCATTGTATCTTTTCTGTTCTTTTATTGAAAATCTATTTGTAGTAAAATATTGTACAAGGTTAAAATCTACACACCATTGATGAGAACTGCAAACGTTGCAGTGGAAATGAAACTCATGACCGAGTTTATGAAAGGAAATTCAAACCCCAAATGAGTAAGAAGTATTCATATATTTAACCAACTTACTCGGTCATACACTTTTGACAAATCTATCTTCATTACTGTTCCTTTTAATTTCCACGTCTTGATGCTGTGTATACCTTCCTGTTCCATCCCTATAGCTTGATGAATCTATCTAACTTCCAGAAATCCAAATTGTTCTTTGGATATTGATTCCAAGAGGATATACTTCAGTATTCTGTCAATTGTCTTTTCCACCACTTTGTAAATACAGTTACACAATGAGATTGGTTTGAAATCCTTAAAATACCAAGGGGAGTCTGATTTTGGGATCAGAGCAATGAAAGTGGTATTTATGAGAGCATACATATGAGCTTCTGACTTTCATTAATATTATATTGCTTATATTTCATATCTACATGCATGTGTTGTGATATGATTGCATTGATATTAGTGGTGTGGGACATTGGTCACACGAGGGGGACACATGTGGATATGGTTGTTTGGGAGAACTCTAGGTTGGGAGTGAAATAGTAAATATCCGCGGAGGATAACTGGTAAAATTAAGCAATCAAATTATTGTGATGCTTATATGATATCGATCCATGTGATATGCGTGTGATTATTGCATGCATAGGATACAGGGAAATGCCTTGGCAACTTGCTAACATATGTGTGTGTGTGTGAGTTTTGGTTTGCTTTTTGGCTTTTTTTTTGTGTTTTTTCGGCTCATTGTAATCCAATCCTAGTTAACGGATTATGGTTATAATCTAATTTGGGTTAACATATTAGGGTTTTGGATGCCACATAATACACACACACATATTATATTGTGAATGATGAATTTAATATAATGAAGAAGATAGAGGTGTGGCTTTAAGGCTTGATGGATTTCTTGGTTAAGGGTTTCTAGGGTAAATATCTATGTATTGTGTGTATTCCATTGTTGCTCTTTCTATCTTTCTTAAGAATCTGGATGCATTGTTTCACTTCAAAGGTTTAAAACTTACAGTGTGGGCCATAACTGATGAATCCTTAATGGAGGCATGGAGTCTCTATTTGTAGAATATATGGATTGTTATGATTGGGGGGGGGGGAGGGGGTGAAATTAGGTGGGATGACCTTACTCCCCAATATTTAACTCTTCTAGATGTTAAATTAAGCCAAGGTAAAAATTAAAAGACCCCCCGATTGAATTAATTCATAAATTAATTACCCACTTCGAGGGGGCTATTAAATATACTATTATTTTATTTAAAAAGTTGAATTATTTATTTAAGTAAAATAAACAATCAATAAATAGAATGCGAATGACACATGAGGGAGAGTGATGAATATTAATAAAATTAGTAATCACGAAACAAATATTTTTCCATGAAGGGGGCGAGGTGGCTAGCCTTGTGGGGTCTATAAATAGAAGGAAGAATCCATGGTTTTGGGTGGACTAGGAGAGTAGAAAAATGTTGTAGAAATTTTGCGAGCATGAATAAATTAACTAGAATAGTAAATGGGATGTAGAAGGAAGCAAATATTACTAATCTAGAAGTTGACAATGGATGGTAAAATCCATACAAAATATATTTCACACCCAAACTAGTTATGAGCCCATACAAATCGAGGGTCTTAGGGAAATAAGTTTTCCATGAGTATGGATGGGAGGAAACATATTGGCACCATGAAAGTTGACAATGGAAAGGAAATTGGAGTTGGATCATAATTTCAATTGTTGAAATTGGAAATCTAGTCAGGTATACTTTATAATCGTTCTTGAAATTGTAGTATGAATAGTGGAACTTTTACTTGATGGTAAATTTGTAATTCCGATTATGAGCTTATGTTATATCGAAACTGATTGGTTGGCTAGAAAGTAAGCGTAATTTATGTATGGATGTTTATATGTGAATTTTATTTCATTTCAACCAACTTTATTCTTGTTACATTTGAATTAAAATTGGTATACAATTGCATGTCTTAATAAGAGGTTCAAGGAATGTTTTCCAAGTGTTTGGAAAAATCTCTGAATGAATAGTGTAGTTTTATATGGGGAAATTTGCTAGAATAATTCCTAACCTACAACTAGCAAAAGAATGGAAAATATCCCTAAATATTCCTCGAGGAACTACTAGGCCAGTCTTTCAAAATGCATAAATAATGGTGGCTATGACATGCCAGGGGAAATAAAAGGCTTGTGTAAGTGCCAAGAGATAAATTGAGGTAATTCTTGGTTAAATGTTTTAATTAATTTGGTTAAAATTCTTTTTTTATTTGACATAAATATGATAATTATATCTAGTTATTAAGAAAAGTTAAGGGGATGTTTTCCAAGTGTTTGGCAAAATATCTGAAAAGAGGATATAGTTTTATTTGAGGATAAATTGCAACAAGAATGTTGGAATTATTAAGTGTCAATATGCTTACAAAATTAAGGATTATTTTTGTAGGAAATGGTTTCTCTTTGAGTAATGTTAAATGTAATTATATATGTTTAATTACAAATTTGGAGTTTCCTCACTAACTATACATAAAAATATTTGAATGGGAAATGTTTGCGAAATAGGGGAAAATGATTGGAATAGAAGTTAGAACTTCGTAATTACAAGAACAATTATAAGAATAAGGTGTAATTCTATAGGAAAATGCATCTCTTAAAGTCTTAAGAAATATGGTGATGTATTCTTTGTGTAAACATCACTTTTGAGTTTGCATTCCAAGTGTTTGTAAAAATTTCAGAATGAAGAATATTGTTATTGAGAGGTTATTAAATGTGAGTGTGAATTATTTTATTCCTCTTAGGATGATTATTGATATAGTTAGTCTGTAGGGTCATGCTAAGAAATTATGGGAAGGAATTTGCATGCTTGGATTGGAGCAATGCTTGAAATTTCATGACTTGAGTTTAATTTTTAAGAAAACGCCTCTTTAGGAATTTTTGTATCAAATCGAACAAACTTAAAGGTGTATCCATTCCATATGGTCATGTAACCTCCATTTTAAGTCAAAAAAAAGGTTACTTGAGCCCAATTATGAATTCTGGGCATTTTTTGAAAAACACAAAACATTCCGTGAGGATTATTGGTTGTTTAGATCTTTAGGTATGAGTTGGTTTCTAGTCTCCTTTCACCTGATAGGTTATAGGTACAATGAAAGGTTCAACAAGAAAGTGTTGTAGGTAGTTTCCGGCTAAGTGTTTGATAAAACTTGTCACTCAAATAGTTGATGTTGGCTTGTTTGCCAAATGTTCTAAGTAATGTATGACTTAAAAAAAATCTATGGATGGAATCACTCATCAGGGCTGATATTTCAACTCACAATTCTTTTGTAAAATAAACTTGTGACTCTTATGAATGCATCTAATTGTTGGATCAAGTGTTTGATTCTGGCATGATGACATATCCTCACTAACTAGTAAGACTTGTATATGTGTCACTTGTAGGAAACCTTGTGTATGGGCAAGTTGTACAATCAGACTGCTTGTTTTGGATTGAGCTGAAAGTTATCATTGGGACTTCATTATGAATTGATTGTCTTTATATATGACTTTGATAAGAAAGATAAAATATTCTTGCACCTTCACAACTTTGATAGATTTCACTTCTACTTTGCATTAATTTTACATAACCTCTTCCTTGTGGAAGAGCATTTCATTTATCGTTTATTGGCCACTTGTTTGTTAATTAGGAGATGGCAATATAACTTGAATAAGGAACCTCTTAATTATAAATATGAATTGAAACTAGTGTGAGGTAAGTTTGTTTATAGGTGTTTCTCTTTAGTTACGTTTGTTTAATTGGTAATTAAGAGTAGTACAACGTGTTTGGTTTATTTCTCTTGTTTAAAAAAAATTAAAAAATAAAAAATAAAATAAAACATTATTATCATTATTATCATTATCCATTCTTGGATCAGATTCTGCCATTAGGTGTAGGAGAACTACAATGGGGAAACATCCAAAGGACCACCTAAGTCAAATATTGATGGGAAATGTTTGTATGAGAGCATGGGAAAGAAAGGTTGTACTTAAAAGGAAAAGTGTCAACTCAAATCGCTTATGCACCCTCTTTCCTCTTCCCCTCTTCTGGTATAATGGACCGCTTGTTACTTCTCAAGCAACCTTTTTGGTGTATATTACAATAATATGTATTTCCTTTAATTCATGCTTTTACATACATAAGCAGACCATGGAAAACATAAAAATGACACCATAATCCTATCCCGCCGTGGGGTCTCATACATATTCTCTAGTATCACATTGGATTTGAGCTCTGCTCTAAGAATACTTACAATGAAATTGCATTATTCACACATGGGGTGATTACACCATAGCACACATGGCTTGGGTTCTATCACATAACCTCATCATTTGAATAATGCATGATTTAACATATTATATTCCAAGGGTCAAAACTAAGATATAACATTCTACCCCCCCTTGAAATAACATTGTCCTTAGTGAACCTTCCTTTCCAGTGATAAGCCAATGTCTTCATTCTTCTAATACATTTGCAATGTTATCCTCTCTATTGCAAACTTGTCTTTTTTGGATATCTTGAACAATGGCATTGCACAATTATTTTCATTTCCTTGAGATGCTTCCAAGGATTTAGAATTTCCACATATACCTATAACAATCATCAAAAGAAACGTACATGTCATGGCCATTTCTATGCAACAATTATTCCATCCATAGGAAAAATTCAATTCATCATTGAAACACATATATTCATAATACAAGACTTTTAGGGGAGAGAAATTTAATTAGATAAAATAATTTAAAGTGTAGTTTTTTAACTCTTAGTTCAATGATGGATTCTAAATATTTTTGGTAAAGTTAAATAAAAACATTCTATAAAATAGATCTATACATTTTTTTAAATCATTTAGAATTTTGCTAAAATGTAGGTTGGGAAAACAACATAGATGATAAAAACTCCAATATAAATTAAACTGAACAAATGAGATTCATAGATGCTAAAAACTCCAATATAAATTGAACCGAACAAATGAGATTCATAGATGCTAAAGACTCCAATATAAATTGAACTAAATGAATGGGGATGTCTTCTTACAATGAAGGAAACACACCCAAAGTGATTTGATCCCATTTAATGTAAATTTGAAACCTTAAAAGTTACCCAAAAATTTACACAATTAAAAAAAAGAAAAATGTACCTGTAGTTAGAGAGAGTTTGTTGTTCCACAATTAGTTCTCTCTCTCTCTCTCTC
>ML810636.1:53260-72294 GCA_009831015.1 Picea engelmannii | reverse complement strand
GAGATGACAAGACATAGCTACGACCAATACAAAGTGGATCTATGTGACAATATATGTGTCATTGTTCAAGAGAAACTCCGTCGCAACTTGGGAAAAGTACATATCAAAGTGATCACTCAACCCAGGGTCTTCTTACCGATCTCGATGTAGTACGAATCTAACCATGTGAATAGATGTCCTGATGTTGAACATGGTAGAAACCACTTGATTACCGTTCAATGATGTAAACCGTTAACAAGCGCGAGGGAAATCACCATTGATGTCAATGATTCCCAAGGTACCCTAGTACATTCCAACGAATATGAATGGATGAGATGAAGTCGAACATTCGTGGAATCATCCGATTAGAGGTCAATGATGTAAACCCACTGTCGAATGTGAGGAGGCCTGCCATTGAGGCATGCATGTCCCAAAGTACTAATTGGTTTCTAAGTCTAGTTCTGGGATAATGTGTTGAAGTCGACAGGAATAGACTGGTCAAAGGAGGGCCTTGATGTATCCCTCATCAACGACACGAAACAAACATAGAGATGTAATTGGTAGATCAAATGAACATGGAATGACATGGGTATTGAGACAAAATATTTGTGATGGTTGACTCTCGAGGCAGATACTTCCCTTGAACACTGAGGCACAACAACAGAAACATGACATGGACCAAAACACGATGATGCAATGTATACTGTGACTTTCGTTGGGTGACCCAAAGGAGTAAGAAAAACTCAGAGGATTGGTTCAGTGCATAGGTTCAACGGATTAAGATGTGCACAAAGACAAAGTGTCGTGTTCAAGGGCGACTCTAAGAGTTACTAGTAATATTCTCAAAAATTGCTTGGCTTGCTTCCTTCAAATTTTTCCCCCATCCAGATAGATGAGTACCTCTTTTTAATTTAACGAGCTTGAGGAGGGTAACACATGCTCGATATAACTCACCTTTGGTAAGTTCCTCTTCTCGGTCCCATATGGGCCCTTCAATGCATGATTGTTTTAACGAGTCCATAGAAGGTAAAATCAGTAGTTTTTCATTTTTAGAGAGTCTGAAAATGACTTAAAGAAGACTCCAATGTTGTCCTTTTTCTTAATGTTAGTCTTGCGAGGCCGAAAAAGAGGTAAATTATCACTCGAAATATGCCCTTTCAAACCTTTTAACGAGTGGGAAAGGAAGCAATATCACTCGACAATATTTTCATGTTTAGAGAGTCTGAAAAGAGCTTAAAAACGACTCCAGGGGGTTCCTTTTTCGTGTATCCACACATGTCCTAAAAAGAGATAAAAGTTTACCCGGATGCATTCTCATGTATTTATGAGCACGAGAAAGAACAAAGACTAATCTCGGTATACCCCCAGCTTGAAAGCTAGTGGCTTAACTCCAGAATGATCATCAAAGGCTGGAGACATACCCTCCAAGCTTCAATTCATGCACCAACTTTGAGGTTGTCACCAATTTATCTACTAGATGAGAAAAAGGAGAAGGGTGGATGAAAAGAAGGTTCAAGAGAGGTGACTGTTTCATTATTTAACAAGCTTGACATAGGAAAAGACCTATTCTCAGGGTTCCAGATTCGATCCCCAGATTGCTGTTCCATTTTTTAATGAGCTTGCCACAGAGAAAAGAAACTATGCTCGTGACCTCTGTTTCATTTTTTAACGAGCTTGCCACAGATAAAAGAAACTATGCTCATGGCTTCTTCTTGATCATGGCTTCCAAGAGGATAATGCTCTAGAAGGACACCATGTCAAGGGACAAAAATCGGTCATGGCTTCCAAGAGATCTTCGCTGGATGGAAGATAATCACTCTGGAAGGAACACATGTTGAGGGTCACGACAGGGGTAAGGAGATCAGGCTCCAATATCCCTATCGAAGAAATCACCATGTCAACTACCGGATCCAAATCATCAGAAGTCGAAGGCATGGGAGATGATAGAAAATCGACATCAGGAGGGGAGATAGACTGTATATCTTCCCAAATTTCTTCATGAGGGGGAAGAAAAGAGGATCATTGATGGTTATCATCCCAAGGTAACTCGTCAATGCTCAACATTTCCATGATAGATTCATTTGAGGGAAAAATTGGAGAAATGTAAGCGATTGCAGACGGCAATGAACTCAACTGTGATTGCATTGAGGAACCGTCAGGTGCCAACAGATGTTGGTCATATGACGAGGGAGAAGCGGATTGGATAGAAACATATGATGTTTCGACTGGACTAAGTGGAACGGTGTCACCTAGTGCATCAAATTCCAATGGACGAGGTACAATCCAAGGTCCAGATGATTCCAAAGATTGATAAACCGCGGTTGAAATCATATCGACAGTGGAAATATGATGTGTAGTCGGTGGAAGTGGTGTAGGGAAGGTACCCGTGAGGCTAGAATATTTTAGTAATCCAACACCAACACTTTCATACATGATCTTGTGGTCTCCCAAGAAAGGAATATTGTTGGTAGCGGGAGCGCGAGCATCGGTTGTGCAGAAATCCAACTGATCAATAGTGACAATTTTTCCCTAATGAGGAAATTGGACACATCGAAAAATTGACGAGGCAACAACAGTCATAGCATAAAACCAACTTCTTCCAAGTAACAAGTTGTAATCAAGGGGAGCATCGACCACCTCGACATCAACAGTAACAGTTTTTCCACCCAATTGGATGGGCAGGGACTGTAAAATACCATGGGGATGAAAACCTCGCCCATCAAAGGCGCATAACATCATTGGGGATTTGTTAAGGGCAGGCGATTTTAAACCTTTCCAACACGCCAAAGACATGACACAAGTCAAGGCTCCCTCATCCAGAATAGTTCGGTGTATTTGTTGATTGTGAAAAACAACATCAAATTGAAAAGCAAGTTGGTGGGAGAGTCGAGATGCATAATTGCCCAGGTTAAACATGATATGGTTGGAAGACTTAGGATCAACAACGCCAATAGTGGCCAAGAGCGTTCTACGTTGACCGGGGTAGTGTTGTAGAACTTCTAACACAGACATAGCACACAGTGCTTGAGCCAAATATTCAACAATGTTGTAGTTCTAGGCAGCACATGAACTAGGATTAAAGGTATCTTTACGTATAGTGATCTTAGGAGGGCGTAAGATAGATTTGAATGCAGGATTCTCAATCTGAAGTGGTCCAGAAGGAGGATTAACTGATGGAAGACTAACGAAGGACGGTGATGGATCCGGTAAAGTACCGACACCGTTAGTGTCTTATCCTTTGTCAGGGTTACCTGGTGTGTCGTATGTCTTAGAGTGAGTGTTCAAATTAGTCCCATTAAACATATAAATATGTGCACTCGATGAGGCCTCATCATTAGGATGGCTAGAACTGCCCCCATGAGAGGGGGTTTGAGAAACCATGGATTGCTGCTGTGGAAAAGGCTGAGTAAGCACAATGGGTTGTGACTTTCCTTGGAAAATTTTGGCCACTTCATTGCAAATTGGACAATCTCGAGTGTAGTGATCATCACCACAAATGATACACGGGAATTTTAGTTTCCGTTGTGTTTGCTTTTCAGTAGCAGGTGTTTGAGCCTGATTTTTTGGTTGTTCATTGTTATTTTTTGATTTATTCTTTGTTTTCTTATTACCTCCAGATTGTTGTGAAGGGGCATATTGAACTGCATTCACCTCATAGATCTGAGTTTGGGGGGAGGTAGAGGAGAGTGGTCAATTGGGAAATAGATTGAGTTTTGACGGAACCGATAACACCATTCGCATGAGATGAGGATGACAGATTAGATGGATCAATATTATCCCGAGCAACATTCAGAAGCAAATCATACAAAGTACCCGATTGTGAATAAACCAAATATAAGTATTGGGCCCGAGAAATGGCTTCTTCCTCATTGACTGCGCCACCCATAGAGACATCGCGAGCGATCGGGGGTAAAAGTGATTTAGTAAACCATTTCGCTAATAATATGTCAGGAATGATTACCTTGATCATTCTCCATCGTTGTCTCCACTCATGAATATGGTTAGAGATATGCACAGAGTCAGTTTGACGAAGGGAGGTCAAGAGTTCAGTACCCGTCTTGTAGCGAATAGGTAGTTGAAAGTGCGTGAGGAAAGACATGGCAAGGGAATTGAAATTATGAAAAGAAGAACATGGTAGTTCAATATACCACTTTGCTGCCGAGCCCATAAGTGTGTGCTGGAAAAGATGCAAACGTACATAATCATCCATGAGGGAGTTTTATGAACACCACAAATGGAAATTCATCACATGGTTGTTTGGATCTTCGCCAGATTTTCCGTCAAATTTTGGAATATCAGAAGGAAGTTTAGATAGAATCACTGGCCAAACTGATGAATGAAAAATAGGATCATCAGTTAACTGAGACAAGTCTGGGAGATCCAGAGTCGCAAGGAAAGGTAGCTGTCGGTTAATTTGCGGATGATACTGGTGCGGAATAGGAACACCAGTAGGACCATAAACTGGGTTAGGTGAATAGTTGTAACCAGTAGGTCCTCCTACATATGGTTGTTGTTGGCCAGGATAAGCAGGATTCGACGATGGATGAGAAACATTTTCATAACCTGGTGGGTTCTGAGAATTATAGGCCAGGTGATTTGCTTGCCCATGAGGAAGATAATTTTTTTTCCCTTGAGGATGGTAAGGAGTATATCCCATAGACACATTAGACCCATGAGGAGGATAAGACTATGGTCCTGGAGAACTCCAGGTGGTGTTTGGGATGTCGCCTGGAAAAGGTTGTCCGTAAGATGTTTTAGAAGGAACAAGATTTGATACTCCTCCTAGTGGTTTATGATACGAGTGCCTCCCAACGTGGAATTGAATAAAAGTGCCTCCTGAAGATACTCCCCAGGATTGTGAAGGGTTCCCAGTAGATGAAGGTTTCCCCCCTGCTAGCGGTGGATTAACGACTGGGGTATGACTGGAAAACAGAGGTTGCCCTCCAGGAGGAGCATGAAAAGGGGGTTGTCTTCCGGGAGGGGTAGGCCCACCATAGAATGGTAGTCCTCCAGGAGGTAAAGGTTCGTTAGAAGGTGGTTTCCCTCCAGCCAGTTGTATTTGGCTAGCAGGGGTCTGCATTCTCGGGTGAAAAGATGTCCCAACAGGATCGTGTTGAACATGTGGAGCTGTAGATTAAAATCTTGTAGAAACGGGGGTAGGGATTGAAGTGCCTTGGAGATGAGTAGAGGTGATGAGTCCAACATTAGGATGGACTTGTGCTGGCGTAACAATAGGGTTAATAACCTAATCGACTGGGTGATTCATGGTTTGATCGGATGGTCCTGTTTCACTAGGAGGGTCATGAGGATGAAAGGGTTGTCGAAAGGATTCAAAATGTTCATAGAGATTGCGTCCCGATGAAATCCTCCATACAGAACAAGTAGGTGTGGGATTGGTATCTACTGCAGTGCGAGAACGAATAAGAGTCCTATACTCATCACCAAAGATTGGTTCTGTGGATCTCATATATGTTTCGGTAAAATTTCTCTCCGGTAATCGTGGGACCTCTTCATCTATGACGTTCCCAAGGGAGTCTAAACGAAGAAAAAGTGGTTCGAGAGGGGTTACTAACACAGATGTAGTGCGAGGAGTGGGATTTTCAACCATAACCAAAGTGCCTTCTGAGTTATCTAATGGAGGAGCAATAACACTTCCAGCGTCAGATTGATTTTCTACCTCTCTACGGTAGTTGTCTTCTGGAGGGTTAGGAGGTAAGGGTTGATAGCCTTCCAGAGGCAACCCTTGCATCCTACGTGATCAACGAAGACCTTTATCATCTATAGGCTCAATTTTGGAGAATAACAAAACACACTGAAAAATCTAGGGCCAACTAACAAAAATAAACAACATACACTAATAAAATCTAGGAATCAACCAAGCAAACAAAACTTCTCTCGATGATTGTACTAGTTGGTGATGAAATCCAACGTCGTGCGATCAAGTCAAGAAGGGGCTAGGATATGGTGGAATAGTTACAATGGTGACCTGCTTAACGGACTTTCACCTTGGTGCAAGCTTCCATGTAGTAATTGTGGATTTATCCTCCAAGGAGCCCGAGTGAGTTTGAACAATGTCTATTCCAGGTACAGTGAGACTTCCCTTCACCGTCACCTTGTGTAAGTACCTAAAGATTATGGCAACTAAAGAAACCAATGCACATTTAGTCCCTGGGCGGGTACAGTCGACAGTCCAATCCGAACGTATGGGCAGGATAACAACTCTGAAATCAACCCGAGAGGCTCCCACACATAATCGTGGGTATACCTTCAAGTGACCCCCAATATATGATCCGACCACTACAAACAGTTGAACCATGGAGGGATAATCTCCGTAATTCGCTCGAATGTGACCTCATACATAACCCCTCTGTGAGAGGGGGATCCCAGAAAACCGATACGACAATTGGATTTGAATCTTCCTACATTAGGATGCTAATGTTTGTTTTGAAAACTTTGGAGAGTTGTACTCACAGCCTAATCCAAAGTGATAACTCTAGTCTACTGTTGGTGGAAGATCCTAAAAATAAAAAATGTTCTAGATAACTTTTAAGTTAGTGTTCATTTTTACAACTGTTCTTTACTCAAAGGGTGTATGAAAGTGAAACTGATGAAATGATGACTCAATTCCTAAAAAAGATGCATAAAAGATGATAATAAATCGTTTCTTTTCAATGAATGCCTATTTAAGGGAAAAATAAAGAGTCGTTTTCACTATCAAACACTAATATGGAATGTCCTCAATCAATTGGTTCTCAATCGAATCCAATGTAATGCTAAAACATTTTAGAAATACCTTCTAATATGCAAACCGATCACTTAAGATGTATCTTTGTTGTTTGTATGCAAATGATGATTAATTCAATGCAAAAATTCTCCTACCAACTACTCTTTCAAATCAAGGAGATCCGGTCAAGCATAAGCAGATTTCGCACAAACAACACACCCTCTTGCTATGATTGAAACAAGAAGCAAAAAAGAAAACAAAAGAAAACAACGCAAATAAAAAAATCTCAAACAAAAGAAAGATGCTAAGAAAAAATGACCTCAAAGAACCAAATGAGATGATTCACAGATTTTTGATGCCCTTCACCAGAGTTCCCACTCAGTCAGATAAGAGAGAAGAAAGCAGTGGATTGATTCCAAGTTCTCAACAACAAAAAAACTCAAAATAAGGAATAAGGTCACAAAATATGAACAAAAAAGTGCTTATTTGTCAGAAAGCAGAGTGTCAAAGGTCAATAGGAAGAAGTATTGAAGCACAAAGAGGCTAAGCAAGGGAAAAAACAGAGACTGGACTTTAGAAAAGACAATCTTGGAAAGTTTTTTTGCAGAGAAAAGGGTGGCGCTCTAGTGTAAGGGGCACCAGAGCATTATAACGCTCTGTTCAAAGCCAACAGGGAGTGCCAACGCTCTTCTAACATAGGCAAGGGAGCGCCAATGTCTTAAAATCCAAAAAATTGTCAAAAAAACCAAAAACTCAGTCAAACTTTGTCAATCAAGATGAATGTGAAGGAATAAGGATTCAATCAGCATATGAAATCAAACATACAGGGTGAAAAAGGTCTAAAAATAAAAAAGGGTAAGACAAGGTCTGTGAGGAAAACCAAAATTGAAAGTTTCGATTCATTCCCCAGTGGAGTCACCAATTTCTGTTGTAGGAAAATCTCCCTGCGGACAGGTAGACCTCCTCTTGAGAGATAGACCCTTAACTCTAAGACAAAAGGTGCTTAACATGGACACTGACTTCCTTTTAGCTCTAATCAAGCTGATGAACAAAAGAGAAGGAGGTAAGCATGTACCTTATGAACATTGTTTGTCCCTGCAAGGTCCAGGATGTGCTTCGATCTTGAGCTCCTTGGTAGATCCTACAAGACAAACAAAAGTACAAACAACTTCCTACTCTATTGAGATTAGCTAAAACATAGATCCATCTACTGTAGACAAACTTATATGGAACAAGTACAAGTTTGAAAGAAACATGCCAAGCATTGATTATATTGATGAGAACAAAGTGTTACTTACAGCCATGGATGTAGTGCAACAGCTTCACCAAGCTCTCCTTGTCCAAACCCTTGCTTAAAAAGTCCACACACAAAATGATGATGCTCCAAATGGCATCTTCCTCATGAGATCATAAGTTAGATGCTTCACAATTCTTTCCCTCTCCTTTCAATACCACTCATGAGATCATAAGTTTGGTATAATTCTCAATCTCCATTCCCCTTTCCTCCATGGAAATCCCTCATTATATAGGATTTGGAGGTTTAACCACCATGGAGAGGATCTCTCATCAGATCCACTAAGAAAGGGATCTCTAAGATATTTAGGGAGAAAATATCTCTTAAGGATTTTTGGGAGGAAATATCTCTCAAGGATTTTAAGGAGGAAATATTTCAACCATCCATGAGATCCTCCACCTTCCTTAAAAAATAGGAAACCAAATGTGAGGTGGATTCTCACACTTTATTACTTTATTTTTCATGAATATTAATAATAATTCATGTGCACTTGATTCTCACACTTAATCAATTCATTTTCCATGAATATTAATAATAATCCATGTGCACTTGGTATTTTGGCCTTCATGTAATATATCCCTCCTCCACATTGACTAGGGATTGTGACATAGGTTATTCCATGGTGTCAAGGTGTATGAGACACTTATACAACACTTTACGACACTTAGGGTGAGGTACCTAGGTGTGCAAATTTCATGTGTAACAAAAGGCCAATCAATTTCCTTGAAGAATAATTCAATTGAGGGTGCGGTTTATGAACAATGCAAAGTTCCATGCAGACAACCCAATGGTGAAGACATGGTCACATGGGTGACAATAAAGTAATTTTCTAATGAATGAATTCATCTCAAATGATTGTGTAACATTCCTCCTAGGATAATTGATATAAACTTGTAAGGACTGCTGTAGTACTTAGTGTTTTTCTGGTTCAATTGTTTTGTCAAACAATTTGAGTACCACCTCAAAAACCCACTATACCTCCCCTTTCCCTATTACTGTAGGTTTATAACTGTGTGTGGGTATTTATCAAACACTTTGTCACATAACCCAACCCACTGTGATCCCTTAGTCTTGCTGATATATGTTTAGATATTCTGCTATTGGTGTTTTAGTGTGTCTCTTTGATGGAAAAATGAGTATATATATATTTTCCAAAGGAAAATGAATATTACAAATAAATCATAACAACCTGAGAACTCAATATGATTTTCCAATCATAAATTTCACACCATAAATGATATATTATTAATTTTCTAACCTCATTATAGTAGTGACATATATGTGTGATATCAATGGAAAATGTGTGTTGTACGTTGCTGAAGAGATTGAGTGTACTCTCCCAAGATGCCAGAAAGTACAGGATGGACTTTACATGCCCGGATACCACCAACAATGAGAATTGACCCTCATAGTCCCACACGGCCCCAATAGAGGAAGTTCAACCCACTCAAGGAGATGAATACCCTCCCAAGAGAATAGTTCGATCCTATTAACTCCCAGGCTAGGGGTAACTAAGGAAATAATGTCTCGAGGCCCACATGTATCAAACATGGAGTGCCGAGAGTGTTACACATTATTTTCATCATCCCTATGACCATTAATGATGTAAACCTGTTTGCAGTCTTCAAGGGGGTCAGTGGCTCGAGTTCCTAAAGAAAGAAGGGAGAAGAACTTTTCCTGAGAAAAGAAGTTGCATTTTCCTTTATGAAAACCCTATTAAAGATAATTTTCGCATGCTGCACTATGGCTAGGGTGCGAGAATGCCTAATTCTTGCAGGCTGCACCATAGCTGGGTTGCGAGAGGTTCCCAGGTTGCTCTATAAGTAGGGTGCGAGAATGTTCGTACGTGGGAAAAATGAGCATCTTCTCGATGCTTCTAGAAGGAGAAACTTCCATTGTGAGGTATCATCTGAATGGTTTGGATCTTACTCGCTTTCATGATTTGGTGGGATCATCCTAACCTCCTCACCTTATCCTCTTCAGCTTATAAAAGGAGAAGATCTCTCATGGATAAAGTTGGGCTTGGATGAGATTAGCTTTTGATTTTGGAGCTTGGATTAGATTGAGCTTTGGAGATTGTTAGCTTGGCTAGATGAGCCATTTTGTCAAGATAGATTGTGAATATTATTAGATCTATTCTATCAGAATTCTTGGAGTGAAAGTGTCTGGGGAATGAAGGACATTTGGAAGGGACCTTACGACATCAAGGCCATGGTTGTAATCTCTCTTTCACATTTAATAATATGCAGTAATATGATTCTTTCCTATAAAGTCTGTTGTGTTTTATCGTATGATTCCTTGACCACATACATAGGTTTATATTGAGTTTATGCTATTACTATCACTTTGGTTGGTTGCATTCTTTTACAGGATCATCATTGTATGAGTGTTGGAATGGAGCTAGGATGGCGATGGCATGAGGAAGCAACGTTTAAATGGTATGTCACCCATCCCTCTTTAGTTAGTAAATTCAATATTTAAAACTTAAGGAAAGCGTCATGTTCTGGTGTGTTTTGTTCTAGATCCAGGTGGATATAGAGAGATCTGTTAGTGTTCGCACCTACCAATTTATCCAATAACAAAGAGTAAGGGTGAGCGATAGAGCCCGCATGGTCCCTCCTATTCATGTTGATCACCACTCATCACTAACAACAAAGAAACATCCACTACATTGGGTTGGTCCTAGAAGACAACAGGTCTTGCTTCATGAGGTAACAAGTATGGTGTCACGGTAAGTGTCATTTTAATATTTGAAGCATTTGACCACGTTGGAAGGAATCCTTTCTTTATTATGAAACATTTTCTTGGATATTATACCTTTTTCCTAATTTCACCTTGGTGGTTGTCATTGTGTCCTAGTAAGTTGGTCACCCTCGGGAAAATGATTGTTACTGGGTGGTTCCTTGAAGGGTCATCATACCATCCCCATCCATAGTTACCATCTTCCATCCTTCTTCCCCTCCGTTTCCTCATCTTTTGGGTTTCTGGGCTCATTGAACCAAGAATGGATTATACCTCATTTCATGGGAAGAAGGGGCTAAAGGCCTAGAGGTGTTGTAGTTGGAAAAAGATAAAATCCAATGCTATCCTTCTATATTCTCTCCCTTAGGTCCTGGGATCAATGAAACACTTCTCCAAAAAAATGAAGGACTTGCAAAAGAAATCACATAATTAATAAATGTCTCGCTTGTTGAGGAAATGCATTTTGCAGTGTCCCTTACTTTCCATTGCATATGGCACCATGTGTGTTTCTAGATTCAAGTGGAATTTTGGTACTCTTTACTTTCCATTGCACATAATACTCAATGTTTTGGACCTTAATCAATTGATGGAAATAAAAGGGCTTGTAAAAAATTTGCATTGTGGACGAAGGGAAACACACCCTCTACAAAGGCACCCATAAATGAGACAATACAAACCCTTGTATGTAAAGAACCCCATGCCTAGAAATCTTGCTCCAATCCAATTCATACTCATCACATGATATAGATAGGGTCCTCTTGGGAATCATTTCTTGACTTGGGGGTTGGTTAACCCAATAGGTCACCTTGACACCCCTCCCATACATAAATTTGGAAAAAATTATAAGGTCTTTGAGCAATGTGTGTTTAATTTGAAAATGGGGGTTTGATGCACATGTTTGGGTGGTTCTCTTATTAGATGTGTCTTACTTGGAATGATTCATATGACTTGTGGACCCTTGGTGGGAATACCTTTTTGTCTTTGAAAAACTTTTCCCATTGGATGGATGCTAGAACCCACGTCTGGGACACCATTGATGATGAGCGTTGTGCATGGAAGATGAAGGATGTTGCCTTTGGAGGCATATTTTCATGGCTAGAGGATGCGATTCCACCCTTCTCCACTTCAACGTTGGCCTTTGGAGGCCTAAACATCACCCGCCTAGCCCATGACGTCACCTAGGGGATAGGGATTGATGGATTCACTTGGTGGATTGATGGAGGAGGCACTAGCATGGAACTTGGCACATGAGAGAGTGACATCTTGAATTTGGAGGCCCAACGTACCACATTTTTATCCTTGGCATGACTTCTTTGAGACTAGTGTCACACTACTAGGTCATGGTGTCACCCTCTTTATGGTTTTATCTTATGTAAAATTCATTTTTTGTAAATTGAAAGGGAAAATTAAGAAGTCAACCCTCTTGTGAAAAGACACTGCTTTTCATTAGAGTCTTTTGGTGGCTAGGATTTCCCATATAAATATGGTTATCCAAGACTCATTTCATCATCACAAATTTCTCACACAAGTGAGAGACAAGTATGAAATTTTCACCCTATTAGGGTTATTGGCTCTTTTTCTCATGCACTATCTCTTGGAGGACAAGTGTGGATAATGTTTTGTTGATTTTTGGATGAATTTGTTGCAATTAGGGCTTTCTCATGTCATATATTGGTGAAGTAAGTAAATTTATTCAATTTCATTTAATGTTATTGAATTTTTATGGTAAATTTTACTTGTTCACATTTAATATTTTTCTTGGTAAAACCCTAAGAGAGGAGCATAAGTGCCTCCTCACCTCACAAAGTTAATTTCATCCATAATTTATGAAGGAAATCCTACCTAGGAGATAGCACTTTAGGAGTTTAATTATAGACTCTTAATTGTGACATATTTGAAGAACTTAAGAAGGGAGAAAATGTTGCTAGAGCACAAAAGTGCTTGCAATCTAGCAACCCTTCTCTTTAAGGTTTGAAATCTAAGGCCCTAATGTGCTAGCACCTTATATTTCAAACCCTACCTCGTAGATCTTGCTACTACAATTTTCCAAACATATTTTAATGTTGTTGTAGGAGACTCCATAACCCTAAGGTACTAATCATTTAATCTCTCTTGTCGTGAAAGTGATCAACAGACTCTCAATTTTCATTCTCTAAATATTTCTACTAACTTTACTAACCCTAACTTAAGCTAATTCACTAACATACTTGCTTCTGTTGCAAAACATTTGCTACAACCATACTAGCATACATTAATTTGCTGCACACATTGCTCTAATAGTGGCCTCACATACCTAGAAATTGCATCTAATGATTGGACAATATTCGATTGAGTAAATGCTAAGTTTTCATGGTAAATTGTTGCAATTCTGAAGTGTATTTCTTGTTGATGTTATAATTTATCTATTGTTGTTGTACTACTATTAATTAATTCAATTTTATGACAACCATAACATGTTTCATTGTGTAGTGTCTGAAAGAGGTATTACTTGCATACTTGTACTTGGAATTGATTATATAAATGTTATAAAGTGTTATTTTTCTGGGCATGTACTCAAACCATATTTTGCCTCTTATTTCTCCTGAACCTAGACATTGACTTAGGTGATCAAGAGAGGGGGTGGTAGGCTTGGCTATCAAACTGGCTGCTTTTATCCCTTGAGGTCACCAGGGAAGCCTCCCTTGTGTTGGACCTCCTCCATCACTAAAATGAGGGGATTTCTTACTAAGGTGACAATGTAGGATTTCCTATAGTTGCGCAAGATTTGGTGATATTGTGTTGGGATTTGCACAACTACAAATCCCCCAATACATGCCCCTATGCAAGTTGACTCGACCAACAACATTTCTCTTGGTCCCAATAAGTATAGAATCCTCCTAGCTAAGGAGAAACTCACCCTAGCATGCAAAGGACACAAACAACAAGGGAAAATCAACCCTACTCAGCCAAAGACTTGGCCAACAACTGAAGAAATCACCCCTTCAACCACTAACTCGACCCAACAAAGAGAAACTCATCCCAAATGAGATGGTATGAACCAACAATAAGAAACTCAACCTCCTCAAACCAAAATATTCCTCAACAAAAGGAAACTCAGCTGCAAAATGATGAAATACTTGGCCACATTGAAGCACAATGAATAAATAAGAATGATCCCTCCTCTATGATCGGTTAGGGTGGATAGTTTCACCACCGAACCCAATCCCAATCTCCTCTAGGGTTTTTCATCTCAAGAGCCAAAGCCACAAGAGATCTCTCAATTTTGTTTTTAGAAAATAACAAATGCATAATGAGAGAAGGCACCCTCGTTCTCCTTTTATTTCCTCATTGACCCTTTTTCGCCCCTTTTACCCTTTCAATAAAGTAAAGTGACTTTATTAACTCGGAGTCACTTACAACACTTTTTTGTCTAATTACTCAATGTCACCTTTTAAAAATATTATTTTCCTGCTCTGATGACATTAAATAATTAATTAATTCCCTTTTTGTCCACTGACTATAGTCTACGAGAATCACTTAGGCTATTGCGTTGATCTCCTAGATCTATTGTTTTGAAATGGATATTACATGTAATGTCCCTAATCCGAATCCCTTTGTAATTGTACAAATAGGATGGTGAGCTATTGGTACCAATTGTAAATGTAAATTTACATATAGGCTGGTGAACCATTAGTAAAAAGTTTTGGTTTTGCGCACACCTAAGCAGTGCACGAGGATTGATATCAAAGAAAGGGTGCACACATTTCATATTGATGTGTGCATGGTTGCACATCAAAGGGTTTGCACATTTCACAATGTTGCATGCACTTGAGTAAGTGCATGAGGATTACCTAGAAGTGTGCGTCGATCCGAGTTATATATCACACTCAAGTTATTAATAATATCACATCGCTGCACACAGTCATATCAGACAAAAAGAGATGGGGGGATAACTCCACCGGAAATGGGAAAAGGGGGAGGGACTTAAGTCCTAGGGAGTATTTTATCAATATTTATGGAAAGTGTATTTATGGATAATTATTTATCCTAAGTTCCCTAGGGATGGGAATGGGTCACTAAGTGGCTAAAGCTAGTTCTAAAGGTGACAACTGTCCAACTTAAGGCATGCAATATATATTTCTGGCCTTAGTTTATTTGGGGGGGAGAACTCATTTGGGGAGACCTCATTCGAGGAAATTAGTCATTCATTTTCTCATGTGTAAAGGGGGTCGTACCATCTGAGAAGGATGACTATTACCTTATTTGCAGAGAAAATCTTATAGGCATTTTCTGTATTGTAACCAGAGTCATAATGTCGAAGAGGCGGGTTGTCAGGCCCATGAGCATTCTCTCTAGGTGATATATTTTCTACCAAAGAGGCAGGTTGATAGGCTTGAGAGCATTCTCTCCAGGTGCGATTTTTGATGGGAATTGTTCTCTGGTGTGCTGGGAATTAGTTGTAGGGATCTAAGACTTCATGTCCAACCTGCTGCTAGAACCCTAGAAAGGAAGTGGGGCAACCAAGGGACCGTTGAGCAGAGAAGGGACACACTTCCTTGGGTTTGAGATGCACGTATGGAATGAGAGACTTGTTGGCAACAATGATATAATTTCTATTGTTTATAAGCTGCCTACACAGGGTCTCTCAAAGACTTATTACCCATCATGAGCATTGTCACTTGTTGCTTTTTACATATTGTCTTTTCAATTTTTGTTTTCATGACTGTAAGCATGAAAACTCGTAGTCAGAATTGACATTTGGTTTTGATTTTTGATTCAAGGAAAACTGCTCATGTGGTTTATTATAGAATCACAATTTCTTGGTATGAGCATGTTCTCTCATTGTTTGTAACTCTTTTTCGATTCTAAGAATGCATAAAGATTTATGGTTGTATCAACTAAATACCCCCATCAATGGATATTTGATTCTTTATATCGATTTTGGTTGATATTTGATCATATTTATCAAACTTTGAATTATTCGATTCACCTATCTTTGCAACCAAACTATGAATGCACGCACTGTGGTATTCAAAGTACTTTGGTCCTAACACGTACCTAATTCTAAGGTGGCATACGATGTACAGTGTGCCATTATTCTTTTGCATGGTCTCGGGCTTCACGATTTCGTTCCCACGCATGGTGATTAACGCCTCTGCCTACCGTTTGAACTGTCATAGCATTTTTTTGTTGAGGCTCGGGTCCATGGCTCTGTGGCTTTATATCAAACCCTACCTATGAGTTTTGTGTTGATTCCCTTCTGTTCGCCATGGCTCTAGTGGTAAGGATCAAGCCGAATGGAATCCAAACCTTGTTATCATATGATAATGCCAGGGACGATTTAGAAAGGAACGATTGACATCTATTCATTGAAAAATTCAAGGGTTTCAATTTTCGAGTTGCCCAAGATTTTGCCTTGACCTTCGATGGCTGCAGAGCAAAGATAGGTGACGTGTATTTAGAAGTAATAGAAGAGTTTTTAAGCCAAGACACGGGTTTACCAGCTGTCGGGAAAAAATGGTTCAAGAATGCAAAAGTTGAAGAGGTCCCCTGGACTATGATGTTCACCTCATGGAAAATTACTAGTTGCAATCGAGGTATGCCAGCCTCATCCTTAAAACCTAAGTGGCATGATCTACCTACTATTGTGAAACAATTCATTACGTGTGAAGGAAGATTTGGGTTAGTTTTCCTGTATCATCTGCGATTGCTTATGAGTTTCATTGGCTTCCCGTTGAATATGCCCTACTTCATGGTTAGAAGTCTGTACAAGATGGGAAAACGGTTTAGGAGGTAGAGGTCTTATTCGAGTTTATTTCACCATGGGCTCATAAAAATTATCCTTGTGCACCAGTTGGAATTACAAAATTATTTTTGGGATGCATTTATTTTACGAAATGGTTTTGAAAATCATGAATTGGGACAGGTTGATAAGCCGGTTATCGTAGAAACCCTTGTGAAACCTACCGCCTCTCCTCCACCGCTCCTGCCCTGTGATCTTTCCCCTAATAATGAACCCTCTACCTACCCTGATGTTACTCAACCGAAAAATCAACCGGGTTCGCACCCAAAGAGTTTCACTAAAACTGCCATAAAACCTATAGGGAAGAAGCATAAGGGCAGTGTCGATGTTAATTTTAAGAATATAAGGGATAGTCGTTTGATTTCACGATGTGCTTGAAAAAAATTAAAACCCTGTGCAGACACAATCAACACAATTGATGTGAGTGAAGATTCAGACTTGAAAATTGAGAGGTTTTTGGCTAAAGAAGACCCTGTGTCATATGGGCTCTATCCTAACACACCCTATGACTATGTAAACAACCTGCCTCCATGTCTAAAAGGTAACCCAAAATTCTCGCGCATTCAACTCTATGATAAAACTACCTTTCACATGGATGATTCTCCAACCCTTAATGCTATGAGTGCCAATGCACAATCCCTACAGCCACAGTGTGATGAATGTCGATCTTGGATCGACAGGTATTATACAGATGCGCCTTTGC
Source organism: Picea engelmannii (assembly GCA_009831015.1). Taxonomy (NCBI): domain Eukaryota; kingdom Viridiplantae; phylum Streptophyta; class Pinopsida; order Pinales; family Pinaceae; genus Picea; species Picea engelmannii. The sequence continues at coordinate 55,070 of ML810636.1, read as the reverse complement.
TACAGTCCTGGCTTAAATATTTAAAAGACCAAGTGGATTTGTTGACAAACAAGAACAATAGACTCCAATCCATAACTCAAGCAAAGGAGAAACACCTAAAAACTACAAGATCTGTCATTTTTAAGAATGTAGAGGCAACAACAACAATCGTAAACTCCAAGATTGCTTGATATGTTTTAATCCCATGATTTGAGGTATGATCTTTTTGAAGTTTAGCATGATTTTTTCACTCTCAATTTAGGATATACGATTTGATTGAATATATTATCTCTCTGATAAAGATTAGTTTGTTCTTTTTATTGAATAAAATATGATTGTAGTTTCTATTATAACTAGCTACAGAATCGTAAGATTCTGTAGCCAGTTAGAAAAATTCGAATTGCTTGATTTGACAATTGAAAACATATCTAAAATTTCCCCATTTTCATTTGTTTTCAGGAACCCATGATTTCCAAGGAGATATGAGGCACTGTTGAGATCTCCCAACCATATCAACTTTGTGTTTTTAGTAAATAGATTAGGCTGTTGGTATTTTGATATCTAGTAAAATTAGGGAGGTTGCATCCCCCATATTTTTGCAATAGATTTGATATTATCAACAAGAAACATTTTGTTCCTAGAACCTATATAAGCATGCTATTTTGTAAATATGGCATCATCTCAGCCTGGGGCAAGACTATGGATTTTTCATTTACAGACTTGAATGAAATATACTACTCGTCACAGCTTTAGCTTTTCCGTATTGTGTTTTTATTCAAGTCATGTTTATTTCAATTTGTAAATATATTATGATTGCTTTTGCTATCATGGTTTACTACAAGTTGACAGAATAAAAGTTTATATATTATCCATGTTTCATGTTCCAGATTTAACACATAGTAATCATTCATTCAATTTGAATTAAAGGGTTTATCTCCGATTTCGATCAAACGTTTATACGCAAGTTCTCACAGGAAGAATAATCTTATTGTGGTTGCTTGTAAGATTATAAGATTACTGTGATTGCATCTGTTATATGTTCTGTTGTTATGATTCAAACTTCATCATTGATGCTTCACATTTATTAGCAACAATTTCAGGATCCGTAGCAGGTTTACCTCGTCAGATAAGGTGACTTGATGCTACACATCGAACATATATTGGATGCGACAACAGGTCAGCCTGTTATTTGATTTCGTTAGCATAATAAATATAGAAGTCCCCTGTAGTTAAAACATTTTTTACCATCTGTTATTTCTTTTGTTTAATTAGTCAGTTTGATATTCGATTTCTTTTATATAAATATTATAAGAAAACAAATAAAAAAGATTAGATAATAGCTTTACTGTTGTTTAAAAAATCAATTTGCATTCGATTTTCACGGATTTAAATTAAAATTCGTATTTTGTACATATTATATATATTAGAAATATAATTATTTGTATATATTGTGCATATGATAAGTAGAGTTATTTTATAAGAATTAATTAGTTAAACTACAGATGTATATTAGATATATGTATATTTGTTAGCGATTGTCATTTATTATATCCTTGTTTTTTCTTTAGTTATTTTTTCGCTTTCTTTAGGACTTAGATCGGCTAACAGAGCCGCAAAACCCGTCAGGGTGAGTTAATCCAAACGGCTTGGGTTAATTAGACAACCCCAGACCAGAATCACTCTTCCCGTTGACAAGCGATCATTTTTGCTCGTCAACAAATGGCACTAGAAGGAGGTTCGATTGACAATCTGGCCTTGTAGGAGCCTTTATTTTAAATGTATTCAATTTCCCCATGGCTCCCCAAATCACTGTGTTGGAACATGCTTTCAA
>ML810636.1:24971-38501 GCA_009831015.1 Picea engelmannii | reverse complement strand
ATGGCTGACATAGGTTGATAGACATCCTTTAAACAAGAGCATGAGATATATGGAAGAATTTGGTAGCATAGACTCAATGATGAAACCATGAGATGCAGGAGGCATCAATCAAAATCTCCATAGGGATTGGAAGAGTAACGAGTCGGGGGAGAAAAATATATGTAACAAGATAAACTTCCTAAGGCCATGCTAAAACCAAAATTATGATGACAAGTGGACTCAATAAATTTGTGCTCTGTTCAAAGGTGATGCGACTGCTGCCAATATAAGATAATACTCCTTAATTCCCACCCATCTTTTTTGTTTTTTCATAGTAAAATAAATACTATGATACATAGGAGGAAATGAGTGTCGCCAGTAAGAAAAACTAGTTCCAAGAGTGGAACATAGCTATGCTCAATGCAAGGAGGTGCATGCAGGAGATGGACACTCAGGGGAATGTTCCCTCCTGGGTAAAGGGTGTCAATTTGCAAAGGATATAAACGAGGCTCTGCTTGGTTGAGGATGAAAAACTGTCGAGGCAAAAAATTTATAACGAAAAGCGAGAACCGACTATAGGCTCAATACTGCAAGAAAGGGCATGAGATGTAATCGCCACTTAACGCCAAAAAATTTCATTTTTCATAATCTTAGTATACTTGGTTTGAAAAAGGGATAAACTTGTGCCAAATAGATGTCATTTCAAATCCAATTTATGACTGTGAAAGAGACAAGTTCACTCGTGACTCGAAAATATTTTTGCTTTTTGAAAATGAGTTGGAAAAGATCTTAACTAAGACTCACTACCTTTCAAGTCCAATTTAATGAGTGTGAAAGGGACAAATTCACTCGAAAATATTTTCACTTTTTAGACGAGTCAGAAAAGAGCTTAAATCAAACTCGCTTGGGAGTTTCTAGGCGGAAAGTCATGGGGGAGGCCAAGGCTTTCGTGAAAGACTTCTATGAAATGTCAGTATCCTACGAATAGCCGACATAAGATTGGGAAAACCCAAAGCTCTCCAAGTCGAGGAGGATAAAGTGCTAGCAGAGGTTACCATCTCCATGATATATCAGATAATGTCTCTTACTTGAAAGGACATAAGCGGAGGCATTGGATACCCCACAAGACCATCCCAATCAAAGGGAACTTCTCCAGGAGTTGAAGGGAGAGTACTCAGGGAGAGTAAAATTTTCTCTTATTCAGAAGGTATAGTCTCAGAAATTACAACGACATGGTTGAAGGATGCATCACCCTCCAAAAGGAGAGTTGGATTGATTAGAGATTGCACTGGTATGACCACTTCTTCAACTCCAGGTTGAATAGGATGCGTGATAACAGGGATAGAAGAAACATCACCCTCAACGATGAGTGTGTGGTCAGGAGAGGATTGCATCGGCATGACTGCCATTTCAATCAAAGGATAAACAGGGTGTGGGGAAACCAAAAATGCCTTAGAACCTGAAGGGCCCTCAGGTAAGAACTACGCTTCTATTATCCCAGCAGTAGAAGGACACAAACGAGTAGGGTGATTTCCTTCGCAAGTCTTGCAAAGGAATTTGGGCTTATTTATGAGACGTCTAGGCTTCTTAATCGTATGAATGCCCCCAACATCATTTACAATGGCAGGTGACATGATCTCAGCGTGACTGGTAGAGGCAAGAGAGTCATATGCCACATGATGTACAAAAGTTGTATATGTGACATCAATATGACTCGTGGCAACTAGAGTGATGCCCTCAACATGACTAGCAATGACTGGTTGTGGGTATTCAACATGAATTTCAAAGGTCATCGACCAATATCCAACATGAGTAGCAATGGTTGATGATGGAGCTCCAGTATGACTGACAATGACTGGACTAGTGGTGGTGGGTTGTGGCATTTGATACCAAGCTCCCGGGAAAGATTGGTTTTGAAACATTGTAGGCCAGGAAGGGTCCTGGTTTACGCCTTGTCCCTATCTGGAAAGGTAGTATCCTCCACCTAATTGATCCAAAGATGTTTGTACAGGCATCATCACTGAAGTCTGTGAAGAGACAAAAGTATGATAAGGATTATTCAAATGAGGATATATGTTGCCCCCATGTGAAGGGGTTCCGTGAAGATGGTAGCCCGAACCGTAAAACTGATTCCCCTCATATGAAAGACCCGAGGATATATGTGGAACCTCCATGGGAAAAGTGCTTGTAGGAATTGGCATGGTGAATGAAGCATACACGGATGGGGTGTAATAAGTAGAATAACCACCCATTTGAGTACTAGCTCCTGAAAAAAACATAGCTAGGACTGGATCCATAAGAGAGGAGGTTCCAACCTCCCATAGTGAGAGTTGGTTGAGGGGCATGAATCCTATCAAATGAATATGTAGATGGTGGGGCCATGATGCCCCCAGATCTAATGTTAGGATTCATATAAGTGGGCCAGGGAGAGAATGGAAAGGGTGAAGGCACATTCGACATATCAACATGAAAATGATTAGAGACCCAAGGCATGGAATGAGTGTCATAATTTTTCTTACCATTATGAAAAGAGGATAGATTCATCCCCATGAAATGAGTAAATGTCATGGGGGGGTAGCAGTAAAGGAAGGAGTCATAGGAACTCCACTATCCATGATAATGACAACTCAAAGCACAATATAAAATCTCAAAGGTATACTAATAATTAAAAGGGCACACCAAAAATAATCAAATGACCAATATGCACACAAACATGATAAAGTGGTTGAAATGGAATTCCCTGATCCAGGTGGATATCGGTGGCCACCCACCTTTTCTAACTGGCTCAAAACAATTTTCTGGCAATTTTGGTAATTTACTATTTTTAGTAGTTTTTAACTTCCGGGGCCATTTTGAGGCCCTAAACAATGTTTTTTGGGAAAACAGGTTTGCAATATGGAAGTTCCTTCAATATTGCACCTAAAATGAATCTCCACAGTGATAAATTTCCAACGGGATATCATGCACCTAAATCAAAGATCGTATGCAAAAGTTATGACCCTGAGAAGTTGATGTACTAACTTACCCAAACAGGGCCCACATGACTTTTGGCGCTTCATCTCCTAGGGTTAGGTTTTTGGAGGTCTAGGGTTTTTGGCATTCCTTCTTATGGTAAAAATGCCTTCAAAGCCTCATTGTAATCATCTTCTTGCGAATGAGCGCAACTGTCACATCTCTTCTCAGAGGTAAGCTGCCACCATTCCAACAAGCTTGTTTCTGTTGCATTTTACAGTTTCAACTTATTTAATTATTGAATAGAAAAACAATTTTACTGTATCTCTGTTATTTTGTGTTAAGCACCTGTTAATAATATGTATTCATTTCATTCTGCTCATAAAATCCAGATCAGTGGTATCAGCGTAGGCCTCTCTTGATCGTTTTTTCAGTGCATGCCCCCGACGAGGTCCGAGTATAGCAAGTTGGGTCTTGAGCTTGTCTCTCTTGAGGACAATCACTCTCGCACACCCAAGAAACCCTCAACGATGAAAGAAAATAAAAACGATGAAGGAGATGATCCTATCAAACTGTTGCTTGAGTAAGCTCTCACGTGACAAAGGGATGAAATGATGGAGATTTTTTCCCACATCCTTCAACTCATGCCAATAGCAACAGACACATCTTCATCAAACAACCACTTTGGAGGCACCTCACCTTTCAAGGTACAAGTTAATTTTGATATTCCTGTATTTGAAGAACAGATAGATGCAGAATCCCTAGACAAATGGTTAACTCTACTAGAAGGTTATTTCTTTCTTGACATTTTTTTCGAAAGAGAAAATATCACCTTCGCACTCCTTAAAGCTCTCCCTCATGTTAAAATTGTTGGGAAACTTATTGGGAGAAAAGTTCCACATGAGAGTCTGGAATATATGGGGCTGAGCCCACTTGGGATTTTTGTGTGGATGTGGTAAAGGAATAGTATTGCCCTATTGGCAACTATGAGGACTAGTACATGAGATGGACCACACTGTGACAAGAGAGGGGCCAAGAAGTTCCGGAGTTCACCAATACCTTCCATACCTTGTGCACCAAGCTGGGTATCAAAGACTCCAAATGACATTTGGTTCTGAAATACCATGGGGCTCTACACAGATACATCCAAACTAAAATGTATTTTATGGACATCTCATCACTCGGTGCTTCTTATCGATATGTTGTTGAAATCGAGCAGAAATTTAAGCACTGTAAAAACCAAAGTATGACAAAGACGACCCTAAAAATTAGTCTCCCGAAAACCAGTCCAATCCATAGGAAAAGAAGGGTCATGGGAAGACAAAGAAGGACACTGAAAAATGGTGTGATTTCCACAAAATCCCCTGGAACAACACCGATGAACGTCGCTCAAAAAAGTAATTGGTGGTCGAGATCAAAGACAAGGATCCGAACCCTAATTCAGAATCTGATTATGAAATTACTGGTAAAAGACAGATCATCGACGAAGACCCCACTGCTATTGTCGCGACCACAAAAATTCAACCAAAAGAACCAACAAATTATGAAGAGGGGGACCGCCTTTTTCATTCACATATGTGGGTGAAGGGGACCCATCTGCATTTATTGTTGATAGTGGAAGCTAGAAGAACCTCATCTCAACAGAGGTCGTCAAACAATTGGGATTTTCGACAACACCACACCCACATCCATACAACATCGGGTGGCTTCGCCAAGGACGAGATCTTCATGCCAACCGACAATTTCGATTGTCATACGACATCCAACCCTTCAAGGATGAGGTATTATGTGATGTTTCCCCACTGGATGTCTGTGATGTTCTCTTAAGCCAACCATATATGTGGAGATTCCATGCTATTTATGAGTCTCAACCCCGTGGTGTCATTGTTTCTTTGGGGGGTCATCTCTACAAAATACCATAAGTAGTTTTGACTACTGTTCCACCTAAACAGTGCCACAAGGTAGTATCTCATACTACAAAATTCAACTTCTTCACAATTTGTTCAAAAGGTGAACAAAAGGATACTGCAAGCACTACAACCTCAACCCAAGCACCTTCTATCCAACAGAAGCAGGTCAACAAGATTGCAACAAAGTGTAAATATTCATTATGCACAAAATAATCTCATGTATCCAGAATGGTTAAAAATGTCCAACCCTTCCAGCCACATGTTCATGACAACCTTCAACAAGCTAAGCAATGCAACTTCTCTAACAAGGCAAACAACTCATCAAGACATAGATTCAACATACGCTTTTCCCTCTCCCCTAGGCACTCAACGCAATGGAGACCATTGCTTCCTAACAAGTGAGGATTGATCCAGGTGGATATTGGTGGCCACCCACCTTTTCCAACTGGTTCAAAACAATTTTCTGGCAATTTTGGTAATTTACTATTTTTAGTAGTTTTTAACTTACGGGGCCATTTTGAGGCCCTAAATGATGTTTTTTTGGGAAAACAGGTTTTCAATATGTACTTTCCTTTGATATTGGGCCTAAAATGAATCTCCACAATGATACCTTTCCAATGGGCTATCATGTGCCTAAAACATAGATCGTATGCAAAAGTTACGACCCTGAGAAGTTGATGTACTAACTTACCCAAACGGGGCCCACATGACTTTTGGTGCTTCATATCCTAGGGTTAGGTTTTTGGAGGTCTAGGGTTTTGGGCATTCCCGCTTATGGTAAAAAGGCCTTCAAAGCCTCATTGTAATCATATTCTTGTGAATGAGCGCAACCATCACATCTCTTCTCATAGATAAGCCACCACCATTCCAACAAGCTTGTTTCCGCTGCATTTTATAGTTTCAACTTATTTCATTATTTAATAGAAAACCAATTTTACTGTATCGCTATTATTTTGTGTTAAGCACCTATTAATAATCTTTATTCATTTCATTTTGCTCATAAAATCTGGATCACTCCCTTCCTAAAGTAGGTATGCCTCTCCCAAGAGGGGCCTAAGACTCCCTGCTTAAGATCTGAGGTAACCTAATCAGTTATAAGGGCCCTCATGGGCTTAACAACCAGTCAGTCAGATCCCCACATAGAGGTAATTCTCCATAAAAGTTATGTGATGTCTAACCCGTATTTGACCCAGGGTACCTGCAAAATAACCCTTCTAAGTAACCTATGTGGTACCTAAGTCAAGCAACTAGGTAACCACGATATAACCGATGCACATGCAAACAATCGTAAGTTAGGTCCACCATATGGGAAGGGTAGAAAATCCCGAAACCTTGAAACATCACCTCTCACAGAGGTAAGGGCACTAGCAAGATCCCCATATACAAATAGATCCCTAGAAATATATCTGACACTAAGAAGGTATCGGGGGGATATCCCTTCAACCGAACTCACATGACCTTGTGATTAAATCTGGTGTAAGTGAAGCCTTCTGATATTACCAATTATACAATGGATTTCTCCACTCCCTTAGTCAGACACATATGTTGATTTAATAGCCTTGGAGAAGTTTACTCACAAAATCCTATTCCAAGGCACTAAATCCTAAGCTAGTTTGTGCACCCTAGAAAATGAAATTGTTACTAATAAATTTTAAATTATAGCGTTAATTTTAATGGCCTTGCTTACTCAAAAGGTACGGTCATGAAACTAGTGATGTTATGACTTAGCAAGTAAAGTAAATGAATATGAAACAATGCAAAGTCCTAACTTCAATTTCCAATGAATGATATGATTTCTAAAAATTCAATTTTCAATTCAATTATGCAATTCTAAGTAAAAATGCAACCTTTCTTTACATGCACTAAGATAAATGAAAAAGACTCAAAAGATCAAAATTCCAATCAAAGTAAACTGCCTAATATTTTTTTATTTTCAATATAATAAAAATGAAATGCAAGGATTGAACAACAACTTGATATATAGACTCTACTGTGTATAGACAAAGACAACTCAAGTAGGATATCAAGGAGAAAAATACCCAGCCTGATGTACAAGGAAAATCAAAATGAAAAGATGATGAGAAAGGCACCACCCAAAAATTCAACCAAAGAGAGATTTCCTGTCATTTCACAGACACTTGACAGTCACTACAGGGACCCAAAAAGACTCAACAATCATCAAAACCTACCCAACAACCACCAAATCTAGTAAACAAGCAAACAAGGTTGATGTACACGACTATTCAAGGGAAAATCACATATGTACACAACTTGCAGAAGGACAACACACATATGTACGTGACTGTCAAGTAAAAACCCGCATATATGTGTCAAAACACAACTAGGCTATGGATAAGGCTGAAAGACTTAGACCCAAAGTGAACATAGGATTTCAAGGAATCATACGACAAGAAACTCAATATGAACAAGAGAAATCTAAGGAGAAAAACACTCCAAACCCCCAAAAGAATATTCAATCTCTAATACAATCGCCAATTCTCTTACGAGGAAAATGTTTCTATGGCTAGGGGTAAACCACAACAGATGGAAATGACTACATAAATCAACTCTACTCTCAAGTATGATATATATAAACGAATATGCTAGCAAGACAAGATAAAAGGCCTACCTCGTTCAGACGTTCGATGAAGTCCATCGTTGAGCACTTGACCCAAAGCAATATACCTGCAACTAGTCCTCAACAACGAAGCAACACAAGCATATGGTGATAATATATGATGTTAGCACATTCAATAACATAATCCGTTAGCATTCATAACAAATACTCCCATGGAATAATAATTCAAATATTTGAAAGATATCATTTGGACGAGAAAATAATATTTCTATTAAGATGTCTTCAACATAAGTGAATAAGTTACAGACTTCCGTGTTGGCATGGTTCGGAACCGAGAAACTGAGTTCCTTCTAGTTGGGCCTCCACCACTTCAATCCTCCACCAAAGGAAAGCTTATATAATAGAGAGAATGAAGTTCTCAATCAAATAAGGGAAGAGCTTGGGGGTTGAACACTATGTTCAGACTTAAAGGATAAAGGGATGCAGATTCAATGTGAAGTGAATAATTGCTCCATAGTAACTTTGCTCTGGAAGTTGAATTCTTTCTCCTCTTTTCCATAGCTCAGATTTGTCCCATTTATAGCCTTCAAGTGGAACTGAAGGGAAGAATCAGAACATTTATAGTATATGGAAGGCCAAGGATCATTGATCTCATGTCATGACATGGAAACTCGACACTATTTTTCAATTTTGGGTACATTTCCCATTGTACATGGGTTGCAATGGTGCAACCTGCATATATGCATGTTGTATAGTAGGCAAGGTGTGTATATGTGGAAAAAATATATTTTTAGCTTTGGTGTTTGCAAAAAGGGATTACAAGTCTGCATAGGGAAATGGAAAAAATGCCTTCTGTGCAAGATTGCATGGGGTGAGGGAAACCTTGCTATAACAATCATCAATAAAAGACACATAATATACATACCCTCTTAGTGAATTTTCTGACATCGGTCCATACACATCCAAGTGCACGATGTCCAATAATCTTTTGGTTCTACTATTTCTACTGGGAAAAGAGTGCTTCACATTCTTTCCTTGTGCACAACCTTTGCACACGTTGTCTAGTTTTTCCTAGATATATGGTAGTCCCGTCACCATCTTTCTCACACTCGGTAGGGCCTTGTAATGTAGGTGAGAAAATATCCTATTACATAATTCACTGGGATTCACAATGTCATGAATTAATGTTGAATCTGATCGCCCTTTCAATTTGTAGAGTCCTCCCTCTTGAACTCCAATCACCACAACATCATCAAAATTTTTCCCTCTATGCCACATAAGAACTTGTCCATCAACAAATTAAACTCTGTAACCCTTTTTATCCAATGCTAAAATCGAGATAAGGTTCTTCTTCAATCCAGGAACATAAAGAACTTCCTTCATCTTCATTGGCTTTCCTGAGTTTAACTTATAGGAGGCTTCTCCTACTCCTTTGATCGGATATCGTTAGTCATATCCCAATTTCACCTTGTGTGGTGAATCCTTATGACTAAGGTTAGACAAGGAGTCTTTATAACCTGTCATGTTCTTGGAAGCACCACTATCCAACGACCAAATGTCACTTCCATGAGTGATAGTTCCTATAAGAGCTGATATAAGAACATAATCCTCATCACTTGCTTCATATTCCTTTGCAACCTTCTTGGGTGGATCATCATCTTCGATTGTATGAACATGATGCCTTTTACCTCCTTTCTTTTCCCTTGGTCTCTGAATGAGGGAATGATTCTTAGCAATGTGTCCCATTTTCTGACAATAGAAACATCTCATATTTGGGTTATTTCTTCGACCCTTATGAAACTTCTTGGGTGAGGAGGGTTCTTTCTCGCTCTTTTATTTCATGGTGTGGGAAGATAGGGCTTGATCATCATCTATAATCTTCTCTTCTCTTGCTGTCGTCCTTTATTATTCTTAGTTTCAATATTCCCATAGCCTACTGAACTTGGGTAGCTTCCTTCTTGAGCATATCCCTTGAATAAATGCATCCCATCAACTTGGGAGGTCATTCAAGGTGGTCATCCCCATTTCTTCTCCATACATTGTATCACCAATGGATTCTATATGCTACTTGATCTGGTTCACTCTTGAGAAGTAAGAGTGGATGGTTTCTGAATTCTGCATCCTCACGTTATTTAACTGAGTTGTAAAGGTCATTCTTTGGTTGATGTTGTTTCCTTCAAACAATTGGGTTAAGGCATCCATCGTTTATTTTGGAGTGGATAATGAAGATATGTGATGAATAAGATGGTCCTTAATGGAGTTTGCAATAATCCTATTTTCTTTGACCATATCCTTCTTATGCTTTTCTTTAGCCTCATCTCCCTCTTGTTATGAAACCTCTTCTTTAGTGAACTTATCTAGATAATGTTATTCTAGGAGGAGGGATACTCTGTACCTCCAGGATCTAATATTGTCAGCTCCGTCTAGCTTCTCATCAATCTTGGTTCCAGTAGTCATCCTTCCCCTAAATCACAAATTTTGGATTATGAATATCTAATCCAGGGAAAAGATGCGCTCCACTAGGGCGCACTTGCTGGTGGTCTTGTCTTGTCCAAATACCACTCCTATCAAGAAAATGGATCCTTTTGTCTTCTAGATCTGTGAACTGTCTTCTATTCAGGCCTGCTCTGATACCATGTTCGAATTTTAGAAGTTACAATTATGTTCTTTAACTTTCATTAACAATTGCATGTAATAGAATCAATAAAAGATAAACAATCTCATAACACAAGATATATTCTGGGAAACCCTTGTGGGGGAGAAAACCCAACAACTAATTATTCACTATAGATTCCTTCAACCAATACAATGTCACGTTATAGCTCTCCACAAATATACCAAGACCAAGATACCAAAGACCAGGAAACCAAGACCTCATGCGATAGACCTTCCTTCCTATGCTCAAAATACACAAGAGAAGGTGAGTTGTGTGTGTGTACAAATGAGAGGAACTTGACATCTATTTATACACATAATTGATTCCCAAAAAGACACAACCCTAAGAGGGGATTCTTTGACTTTTACAATAAGGATAACACTAAAATAATAATTTATTTTGAGTCGATTTATACAATAAGATTACAATAACCTTCTCAAGGTTTGATCAATACATATACAAAATAATAACTTTTGTAGTTACATCAAAATATCAACACTAGGTCTGATGTGTCCCTTCTCCAACAATTCCTTAATAACCTTTTCAATTTCATCCTTGAATTTCTTTGGATGTTTATAGGGATTAGTGATCACAATTTTTCCTCCCTCCTCCAACTCAATGGTGTGCTCAAATCCCCTGTCAGGCGGTCTCCCTGGAGGTGTCTTTCCAAAAACCTTGTCATGATCACTCAACAACGAATGTATATATGCATGATGATGCTGTCGACCCTCTTATTTTTCTCGATCTGTAATCAAGCACTCGACTGCACATGCTACATCTTCGTGTCTAAATATGGCTTCCATAATTTTGGCTAACACAATATTAGGGCCACCATTTGACATTCCCCTCAGAACAACCTTCATGTCGTTTGTTGTATTGAACATCATCTCCATTACCTGGTAATTCATTGTAATTTACCCTAAGGAATGAAGCCATTGAACACCCAAAAATATATCAATGTCCGCCAAATCGACATAAAAATCGTCGTTCAATGTATAGTTTCCCAATGTCACGACCAACCGCAAAATATTTTGTGTGCATGTCATATTAAATCCATCGACCACTACCACGTTGAACCCCTCAAAGTCCTCTATAGCCATGCATCTCCTGGTCTCCAATGTTGCATCAATGAAATTGTGGGTCACCCTACCATCAATCAAAGAAGTGACACACTATCCCCGTAGTAATCTCTTGACTCTGAAAGTGTAGTATCTAGGGGTGCCTGATAAAGTGGAAATAGTCACACCCTTAGCTTCCTCATGAGGCTGCTCATCACTCGAGCCTCCCTGCTCATTTCCATGTTCCTTTGTAATTTCCTCCTCTTCCTCACCACTGTCTTAGTGAACCTCTATATAATATACCTTTCCCTTCCCGATGCACCTATGTTCGGGCTCCCAAGTCTCTTTGCAATTGAAGCAAAGATTATTTCTTCTCAAATCATTATGAGTCACCTCATCCAAATTCTCCTTTTCAGTCCACTCTTTTTGAAAATGTTTATTATCTTTGTTTTTCTGGGGAATGAAAGGCTTGGAGAAAGTTTTGTTCTTTGGGACTGCATCCTCCATGTCCCGTGTCCCGATGATGGAATCCTGTAGAGTCTCTGGTTTGGAGGATTTCACCCAACCACACAATGCTCAGATATCCCTCAGTGAACAACATCACTAACTTCTGCTTAGATATATCTGTCACAGTGACTGCAAGCCACTGGAACTCTGTAATGTAGGTATCCATTTTACCAACTTATCTAAGTTGTGCCAAATCTTTGAAATGTAGTTCCATATCCTTCTTGTGAAACCTATACATCAATTTCTGTGTGAATTTCAGATAGGAGGTAATGCTGGCATGTCACAAAGTGACCAATCCAAGGTACCACTACTCATGGGCCTCTCCATCTAAGTGCAAGGTAGAAAATTTAATCGCTTCCACCTCCATCATAGGGTTGATTTGGAAGTATGTTTCCAACTTATGTACCCATGCTCTAGTCGTGCACTTTTTGGAATGATCAAAGGAAGGAATCGATAACTTTCCAACCTTCTGCGTGAGATCAATGTTCTACGAACCCTTGTTGAAATCCCTTTGTTTGTTCTTGTATTTGATGGTACAATAGTCCTGTAGTGACATGACTACCTGGAAATCATTACCAAGATTCTGGTACTCCCTCCAATAATCATAAAAGGTTTCACCATGTCCTTGCTTCCCTTGATTTCCTATTTGTTGATCCCCCAAGAATTGTGACATAAGAGGTATATAAATCATTCTACTAGTGGTCCTAGTGCTAACTTGTGCGAGAATATTATTGTTGCTTCCTTTTGCATGATTCCAATTATTCCCATTGGAACCCTCTACACCATTGTATCTCCCATGCTTTTGGTTCCCATTGTGTCCATTAACACCCCCTCCACCCGCACCATTGTTTCCCCCATGGTTTTGGTTCGCTTGAGTGATGGAAATTCATTGTGTCATGAGTTGTACCAAATATTGTTGTCCCTTGACGAAACCATATAGGATTTGCATGGACCTTTCCTTATTATTGTTTTCCCCATGTCTCCCTCTTGTTATGCCTTTGGTTTGTCCACTTCTTCTTGTTTCGAGTGAAATATGTTTTCTACTCCTTGATACCTTCTTCTCCTATATGTAATGTGTGTTTCGTCCCCCGGAAGCATAAGAGCACCATGTAATGTTAAATCTAGCAGGAAAACCAACTCTTATACCATTGTAGTATCCCTCTTAGGATAACTAATATAAACTTGTAAGGACTACTTTAGTACTTAGTGTTTTTCTAGTTCAATTGTTTTTTCAAACAATTTGACTACCACCTCAAAAACCCACTGTACCTCCCCTTTCCCTACTGCTGTAGGTTTATCACTGTGTGTGGGTATTTATCAAACACTTTGTCACATAACCCAACCCACTGTGACCCCTTAGTGATGTTGATATATGTTTAGATATTCTACTATTGGTGTTTTAGTGTGTCTCTTTGATGGAAAAATGAGCATATATATATATTTGCCAAACGAAAATGAATATTACAAATAGATCATAACAACAAGAGAACTCAATATGAATTTCCAAACACAAATTGCACACCACAAATGAAATATTACTAATTTGTTGACCTCATTATAGTAGTGACATAGATCTGTGATATTAATGGAAAATGTGTGTTGTAAGTTGTTGAAGAGCTGGAGTGTACTCTCCCAAGATACCACCAGGTACATGATGACCTCTATAGGCCCCACGACCACCAACAATGAGAATCGATCCCTCATAGTCCTACATGGCCCCAATAGAGGAAGTTCGACCCACTCAAGGAATCTAAATGACCCCTCCTCTATGATCGACTAGGGTGCATAGTTTCACTAGCGAAGCCAATCCCAAACTCCTCTAGGGTTTTTCATCCCAAGAGCCAAAGCCACAATATCTCTCTCAATTTCGTTCTTAGAAAATAACAAATG
>ML810635.1:257561-288961 GCA_009831015.1 Picea engelmannii | reverse complement strand
ATAAAAAATAATCCAAGTAATGTATATACATACAATTTCGTTCACTTGTGTTTTGAGACTAACTTTCATATTATCCAGATGAAATTATTATTTTTGTAAATTTGTTTTAAATATTAAAAATACTGAATTTTATTCAAAATAAACACAATAAAGTTTTTTATTTTATTAAATTCAAAGATGTAAATATGTTTTTGATTTTATTAAGTTCAAAGATGTAAATAGAGAACTTTATTCGACGTCAAAGACCTAAACAAGGAAGTTTAATTGATCTCAATGTACCCTCAAGAGAATACATAAAACTTGAATGACACATGGATCTCAATGTACCCTCGAGAGGTTTCATAACAAGGAATATGCATAAGATTTTTAATTGAAAAAACTACAAGGTCCACTAAAAATGCTAAACAATATTTTTAATTGGTAAAACTATGAAGTCCACCCAAAAAGTTAGATAACTGGAACAAAATCAGCCTCTAAAAATTCTTCACTTTTCTGTAACCATAATTAGAAAATAATAGGAAATTCTTCACTTTTCTCAGTAAAGTAAAAGGATTGTTGGTTTCAAAGGTTGAATTTTTCATTTACTTTATGTATTTCAAAGCAAGTAGTTTAGATCTCAAGTTTTAAAGAAAGATTTAATTAGATCTAGCTTGCTTTAGTTCATCTTTAGTCTCACTTCTTTCGGCAATTTTTTAAAGGCTAAAGATAGGTGTTTTCCAAGAGTTTAATTTCCATATTTAAGCAAAGTTTATTGTCTTTATATTTATGTTTTAGGACAGAGAAAAAAATAGCAAGAAAAGAGCTTTTTCTACTTAGTTTAAATTCAGAAATTTACTAGTTTACCATAAAATTGTACTTAGAAAAGTTTTTGGTTTTATAAACTAATAACCCAAAGCACTCTTAAAGTGTCTTTGGCCATATTTGCATCTTGTTTGTTCGCTGATTTTGTGCAGGTTGGTGCAAGGACAAAAGAAAATTCTACCGAAAAACCAAGAACTTGAAGTCTCTAAGGCCCCCAAAGTGATCCTATTTCCTTAAACATTGTAAAAAGTGAAATTTTTAAGTTTCACGATCCATATATAAGGATCCAATCCAACTTGAAGAGATCTAAAGACTCTTAAAAGAGCACTTGTGACCGTGGTAATAAAATCAGTGAGCCAAGGGAGGCTTCACTTTGCTTTTCCCCCGGGGGGGTGTGTTGTGCTTCAGGATCTCCCTCTTGATTGGTTTCTTGTCTTCTTCTTGTTTTGAGCATTTCAACAGGTTCATTTCAGTTCTTGTTTTTAGTGCTTTATTTAAGAAAGTCAATGGTTTTATGAAGTGCTAACCAGCAAGTGCTCTTGCAAATATATAGTTTTCCTGTTGCTTTGTTCCAGGCAGGTACACTTCTGGCATATTATCTCTTAATTGGTTATTTAAACCGAACTTTCTGATCGGTGGTGACTTGTGAGAGGGGACCTTTTACCTAGCTACTTTCCCTTTGCCTTCTCAAAACCCCAAGTCACCAAGGACGTCTCCCCTGGGCCTACCACCCTAAATAGAAAGAGACATCCTATTGAGGTGATAGTGATAGGATAGTTTCCCGTTACGCCAATTTGCTCTCCTTTAACCTTTTCTTCTATCAAAGTAAAAATTGTGCGATAACACAGCCTAGGAAACTTAGGCCATAGAGGGTAATGAGCTTGGGAGATATCATCAAGGTTAAAATAAAACCTCCAAGAATGCACATAAGCCAATGATACACCAATATTCCATGTGGCACATTGAAGGACATTACGAGCGGAAACATCTAAGTTAAAGAGTAGACAAAGATACTTGGACCCCAAACCCCAGTAAGTGTGAAGAGAGATCCCTTTGGTTTCCCAATTCAAAATGACCCATTTATTGAAGGTAGCTTCATCTAGCATATGCCTCAAAAAATACAACATAACTCCTCTATGCTCTAGATTATGACGACCCTTTTCACACTCTTTATTGCAATCCATGAACAAGTTAAAATCCTCCTCTAGCTCTAGTTGATTCTACTACACAATACTAGGATTGGTTTCAGTTTGCTTCTCAGCAAATCCATCAGAAGGGGTAGGATCCACTCTCGAATTTGCAAGCACGTCCTCAAAAGAAGACAAAGGTTGTGTGATGCTAGCAAGCACCTCAACACCTTTGTTTATGGGAAGAGAATCCTAAGGCAATATGGTGTTCCTTCCCCGAAGCTTAAGACAAGCCACAATCAATATAATAATCCACACCCTCTAGGGTTTCACAGGGCTCTCCATCGCCATCGGGATAATTTCCTCCACAGTAACTCTTGAACCAAAACGTGGAATCCAATCATGCAAGGAGATAGTATGCAAGGGATCTCCATTCTGCATAACCCTGTCTTCCCAAAAAGGCCAAGAATGAAGAGCCAAGCTTCCATAAAAAGAACGAACCGCAGATCTCTTAGGTTCCGATTCATTTAATGGGGTATAATCTTGAATAGGGTTGCAATCGCAAATTTGTTGTGCCTGGAATACACTTTCCACTCATAGAGAGGATTATCTACAAATCAGCCTCTTTCAAATGTGATTCCTTCTAGATGGGGCGATCTAGGAGAAAGATCTGTTAGACTACGCTGACTCACGTACCCTACGAAGTCTCTTGTAGAATTATTGACATTCATACGACTCACATCTGAATGGCCAGCATGCATACGATGGTTGTACAACTTAGTTCTTTCCTGGTTATTGTGAATTTCTTTCACCGCATGGTTGTGGGTATCAAAAGCACCAGCCGCAATAAATTCTTCCTTACCCAAATCCCCTTTTCATCCCTCACACGGGCCCTCTTCCTCTATCCACTACGGGGCACTTCCATTTCCCCAAGCATGTGAACATTCTTCCTCTCTCCGTGGCAGATCAACTCCTCTTCCTCCACCGCCATCCTCCATAACTCCATCACCAGCCTTCAATATTTCATTGAGGCCCTTTGAACCAGTCTTCCATCACCATCCACCATCGTCGTCTTCCATCACACCCACTCTTTAAGTAACTAGAATTTACTTTATGTTGGTATGGATACCTTATTACCATCATATACAGAAGAAAATTGCAGCAGGGAATAAAGGAGGACGAAAAAGATACCAAGTTTTGGAAGAGCATGGGAAATGTGTTTTTGAGCTCAGTACTAGGTAGGGTGTGTAGCAGAAAGGCTTCATCAAAGACAGGAACTATAACAAGTAGGCAGATAAGAATGATGTTAACAAATAAATAGCAGCTTGTGCTAAAGTCCTGATTCAACTATTCTAATCATGTACCTATATATATTTGATAGGATAAAAGTTTTTAAGTTTCAATTTGGAAATTAAGAAGAAAGAAAATTGACAAAATAATAAATAAAAAACCTTGGTATCCTATCCTGTAAAATCTGTTGTGACCTGTTATTAGTGGAAGCTTGGCACGATCAATTGGATGTAACAAAGTTTTCAGAGATTTCTGAGTAGAGATGAAAAATCTTGGTCAATTGTCCCGAGTTCCTAATACTTATAAAAGGACTGGGTTCAAACTCGAGAATGTATTAAAGTCATGGTTCCCTGAAATTGAATGGTAACCATTATTCAGTATTGATTCCTGTCACACACACCAATATATGTTCATATAAATCAATATGAACCATACAGAAAGCCTAATTCTCAATTAAAGAATTTAGGTTAATTCCTGCTAATGATTGTGACCTTAAAAGATATCATTAGGAATCTATTGAACAAGTTGGGGATTGCCTGAACCTTTGTTCACAAGAAAAAATAATAAACCCCTATGCTATTACTGAAATACACATGTTTCATTGAAAAATAAGACTTTTTTTATGGGGAAAGTTGTAAGATAGTTGATACAGTTTTCTCCTTCAGATGGTATTAACAACTTGGTAATGTTATTAGAAAGCAACCTCATGCATTGATTCTCTGAGTAACTATCAATTTTGATTCCGATTTAAGCATGTAAATATCAATTAAGCTACTCTGACTCAATGAAAGAGGATTCTATCAAAAATCGATATCAACCAACTTCAACAGAAGTCTACATACCTCAGCTGCAGCAAAAGAATACCCATACATTTCACTAATCCAACCTTCTCCATAAATATCTCCAGTGATTTTAGTTGCCCAATGTGCTCTGTCAGCTCTAACTTCTTCAGTTTTATGAAGCCAGAATGGTGCAAGAGTTCGAAGATCGTCAATGTGCATAATAATAACACCACCAACCTTGTCACATGCTTCTGGAAACCTTGTGTGAATTTGTGCAAGCTCATTATCGCAGCCAATGAGATACCTAGCATGACATTAACATACATCGGTGTACCAACTGATCACTCAAGCAGAACAAAACTCAAACCTTAAGAAACTAACTTATAAATAGTCACATTATTACACTATAGAATGACTGACCACTAGTTAGAAAGCATGCAAGCTCATTGCCACATCCAAATAAGATACCTGGCATGACATTAACATACATCGGTGTACCAAATGATCACTAAAGCAAAATGAAACTCAAACATTAAGAAACTAACATATGAATAGTCACATTATTACACTATAGAATGACTGACCACTAATTAGAAAGAATGCTCATGTATGTTGTGTGTGCAATATCAACAAATAGGAAATTTAAGTAATTACTCATAAGGAGTTGAAACAGGATGTCCACGCTCTGCACCAAATTCCCAAGGTGTAATGGGACCTCTCATTATCATATCTGCATCTAAGATGACTATATATTCTGCTTCTACTGATGCATGATTAAGCCAGTGGTATACAGCTGCAGGCTTATTGATTGCAGGGTACCTGGTTAAACAATCATGTCTGAGAAGGTAGATACAAAACAAATACATGAATAATAACCATAACTTGTGAACTTTGAATCTGATAGCAAGAATCCCTATAGTTCAAAATTTCTCCTAATTTGCTGCTTTCCCGCCCAAATGATATATACCACAATGGTCCAAAAACCTCTTAATTCTATAGTAAGGATTTCAAAAACTCATATACCGAGTCCAATCACTTTTTTTCCCTTTCAAGCTGGAAAACACTTCTACTAGTTCAAGCACAATCCAACAATACATAGCCATCTTCTCCTACTTGACGGTTTTTTTCCTGATGATGGATCTGATTGGAGATCCAAAACGTTGACTATTCAAAATTACCACTGTGGATTTTCCAAGCAATCTTAATAACTACTCCCACCAGAGAAATATTAAAACCCTAAATACAAAACAACAAAATCACCAAGCAGAGTGATATAAGCAAAAGCCTTATGACCTAACTTCAATAAGGCAACCTGAAGGCCGCTGAAGCAAAAGCCCTATGAGCTCATTCCAGTGGTTGTGCTACTTTAAAAATAACAGATATCTAAAGGACAAAGATATAAGTCTTACCAATCACCTGTCAAGGGATGATGACTCATTGAAGGAACATAATGGGTAGGTGCCAAATCATGTCCTGTGTATGTCTTTAGTTTCTCATCTGTACAACTAAGCAAGCGTGTAACCTGACCTGGCTGCCCACTCAGATGGAAACTATGAACAAATCCTACAGTCTGCCAATCAAAATATGGAGAGCACTCTGTGGAGAAAAGTGTATGAATTTTGGGATAATATGTCCTTCCCAATCCTGGAGTTGGCAACTGCTTGGTTGCATTTTGTGTGTGCCCATTCTCGATGTGTATTATCAAGGAAGAAGATCTCCTCTTCAAAAAATCCAAATATTTTGATCGAAATGGCTTTGAGCATCCATGTGATTCATGGTGAATCATAAGGCCTTCATTGATAGTGTTAATGCATTCAATGCTAAGAAATAAGCCTCGCCTCTTGTTCAAATCAGGTTCCATAATTTGCACCTGGACATATAATCACCATCTTTGTTAAGGGAGGGTTGAATATTTCTTAATTTGTAAAAGAAATTAGCTCGACATATGCACAAAAATAATTATAATAATCTGATCATGACCAGATCTTTTGTTTATTTCAACTCCGTAAAATCTCATTGTTGTTGAAAATATGAATCAAACATAAACTAATGTTGGCATCTTAAGATGTTTACAAGGCTGAATTTCCTGATCTGTGCAGAATCAATCCCTGCATTAAAAATATATTTAACTAAAAACAGAAGCATAAAATAAAACTCTTTTTTACTTTGGATGCCTCACCTCTTTGGGATAAGGTGGTGGAGGGAAAAGGCGATTGCAGTCATAGACAATGTCATCACTGCGATGTTCTCCCTTATCAAAGGACCAATTTCCAACGGTAAATAACAGACCATAATGTAAAAGAATAGGTTCAGTCCCTTTTCGTGGAACATACCCTGGATAAATCATCAAATCATCACGTATTTTATGGCGGAGTCCAACCTGTACAAATAGAAAAAAACAACTATGGACCATCATCAGTTGATTTTAAGGATAAAGCTATCAATATGTGATTTTATACGAACAGAATTCTTTTTTTTAAATGCACCTAATATTACTTCAAATAAACACCAGAGTTTCAGCAGATGGGCATTAGAGTTACAATGGAGAGACATAAGAAGTGCATGAAGATCCTCATCCTATAAAGGCTACCATATGAACCTGGACCCCAAGGGGCAAGGAATCTACATGAAACTCATTTTAAGTTTTAACTAGAAAAATTACAGAACATAATGGAAGCATTGTATCCAGATACGTGGAGAATGGATTGACAAGTTACGAGCAAATACAAAAGGAAACCAGAAAACGTGAATGCATTATCATTGTAAGGAAAAACTGCCGCTTAGAATAACAGATCTTGAAAAGGGTGATATGCGAAAGAATATCTCAATAAATAACAACAACACAGAGATGATAAAATGGCTGTGTTAGATATACTAAACAATGAACAAAAATTCCATGTATTAGGATTTTGGCAACTAGAAGCAAAGTTACTTACATCTGCAGCACGGAAAGAGTAACCATACATCTCCCTGAATGACTAAAAAATGGCTTTGTGGTTACATATAGTAAACAATGAACAAAAGTTTCACTATTATGCTTTTAGCAACTCAAAGTAAAGTTACTTACATCTGCAGCACCGAAAGAGTAACCATACATCTCACTGATCCATCCCTTACCAAAGATGTCCCCTGTTATGTTGGTTGCCCAGTGAGCACGATCCTCCCGTACTTCTTCAGTCTTTGAAAGCCATAATGGTGCCAAAGCTCTTAAATCATCAATATGAAATACTAGAAGCCCACCGACTTTGTCACAGTATTCTGGATGCTTTGTGTGCAGCTGAGCGAGAATATTATCACATCCAATAAGATATCTGAAAACCCATCAAACAGACCTTCATTAATGGCCTTTTTTAGCATAGATAAATATAAATTATTGAATTAAACTATCAAAAGCTATAAAAGAATAGCAAAAGACAAATTCAAAACATAGTTACAAAAGATTTCCAAATATTTTTTCATTTTTTATCAGTGCTCACTAAATACCAGAGATTACTCCCAGTGAAAGTATTGACTGCTAGAAGTTAGGCCAAACTTTACATGTACAAATATCTGAATGATACTGTTGCAGCCTGAAAGTGTGCGGTTCATTTTTCACATCTCAAGAGAAATAATTGACCATTTTATTTCTACCTTAGGAGGCTCCTAAGGTCAGCATGCAATGCACGGAAGTGTGCACCCTCTGAAGATTGGTTTCAATTGCAGAGTCTCGGAGGACACATTTGAGTTTGGTCCTAGTTTTTAGCCCAGGCATGCTTGTACCCTTCATTCATGGCTTAATTAGGATAATAGAGGGTTCATTTGGAAGAAAAATGTAATGTTCCCAAGCTACTTTGGCCAAGGAACAAAGGTTGTTTTGACTGTTTGTTTTAGTGTTTCAGTGTGTTATGCAGGTTTACTTCATCAAGATTGCGCATGAAGGTGTTTTTCATGAAGATTATAGCATAGAGACACAGAACATAGCATATAGTGCAAGGAAATGACAAGTTACAAACAATGGACACCAAATAAGAGCCAACAACTTCAGATCTGACCTTTATTTAGATAGTAAGAAGATCCTGATACAATAGATCTGCAGATCTGGATAGATAAAGACAGAATATCAAAGCTGGAATGAATGCTGCTCCAATAAGCTCAAATACTGAAGAGAATAGCCTCCAAAGGCCTCACAATCGCAAGAAGATAGGGACAAGATCAATTTTTTGCCCTTCTAAAGCTGGAACTCCTCTGTCTGGCTGAGTTGCGCACTTCTCTGCTGGCTGTAGCTGCTCAATATTTTGGCCCTCCTCTGAGGCTCCAAATCACCCCAAACCCCCAAGGATAGTAGATCGGGGCAATAGAAACCTCTTGGCGGAGTTTCTTACTGAATAGAGGTGTCTAGCTACTCCAAATGACTAGATCTCCTTTCTGCAGTGCGCCCTCCTCCTGAAGAACTCGTGCCAAGCTCACAATAAAAGATATGCAAGGGGAAGCTCCTCCAAAATGTGTTAGGAAAGGCACCCTAGGCCCAACAGGTTTTACCCCAAAATGCCTCTTCCTCTCTTCAGATCGAATTGTTCTTCCCCAAGTGGTGCGCCCTTCTGCTGGAAAAATCCTCACCGGTGAGCACTTCCCTTCTTCTGCCTTGTAGAATCAACCTGTGACTGAATAGAATGGTGAGGGAGGGATCTTCCACCTCCGTGACCAAGCTTGGATCAGGAAAGGTGGAATCTTTCACCACCGAGCTGATCTCTAGCTCCGTGACCAAGCTTGGATCAGGAAAGGTGGAATCTTTCACCACTGAGCTGATCTCTAGGGTTTTTTCTCCTGAAACCCTCAAAATGCCCTTAGCTCAAGAGCTCAAGATGCAAAAGTGAAAATGACATGAATGAGGAGTGAGGCACCCTCCATTTTCTTTTATACCCCTGGTCTAATTTCCACTTGAGTTAATTGACCACCTTCTAAGGTTCTTTTCCTCTCTTTTCTTCATGTGGCCTTTTTCCACTTATTTCACCTTTTTCCCAAAGTCACTTTAAAATTATAACATTATTCTTAAGTGAACACTTTGGAGCCTCTTAGTCCCCCTTTTCTCATGAAATTATAGTCTAGTGGGGACATCTAGACTACTAAGTCTCTATAATCCTCTTATCAAGAGGTGGGGGACATTACAATCTCCCCTATTGGGAATTGCTTGCCCACAAGCAATTCTAGCCCTGCTTTCTGAAGAACCTATACATTCTCCCAAGGAGCATCCTCTATAGGCAAATCCTTCCATTTGATTAAGTACTCCCTGATGTTCCTCTTCCTTAGCCTCCTCTCCCTCACTTCCGACACTTCTTCAAGTATCAATATCAATTGTCCTTCCTCATCCAAGGGGAGTAGTGCCTCAATAGGAGTGATGTGTTTCCCTATGCCTCTTTTCAAACATGATGCATGAAAAATATTATGAATCTTGCTTCCTGGAGGTAGTTCAAGCTCATATGCCACAGCCCCTACCTTCCTTCTCACCCTATAGGGCCCAAAGAAGCGAAGTTGAAGCTTTTCTATGCCATTCTTCTTTATAGATGCTTGTTTGTATGGTTGGAGTCTCAATACACAAGATCACCAACCTCAAAAGTGAGCTCCACCCTGTGCTTATCTACCTATATCTTTTGCTGATTTTGTGCCCTATGCAAGTGACCTTTGAGTTCCCTGAGTATATCTTGGCTCTGTTGAATCCAATCCTATACCATAGGTGCTCTACTGTCCCCAAATACAATATCTACAAAGGTGAAAGGGTCATAACTGTACAAAGCTATGAAGGGAGACATACCAATAGACATGTGGTAGGTGGTGTTGAAGCAATACTCACCCAAGTGTAGCCACTTAAGCCATGCCTTGTGTTGCCCTGAAACATAATTCCGGAGATACCCTTCCACCAATTTGTTGACTATCTCGGTCTGGCCATCAATTTGGGGATGATAGATAAAGTTGGGGGTCAAGGCCGTACCTACCAATCTGAATAGCTTCGGCCAAAAGGTACTCATAAACCTGTTGTCCCTATCACTCACAATGGTCTTGGGCATCCCATGCAACCTGAATATCTCTCTAAAGAATAGCTTTGCAACTTGTGAAGCACTGTAATCTGTGGCAATGGCAAAGAAATGAGCAAACTTAGTTAACCTGTCCACTACCACAAAGATACAATCCTTTCCCTGAACCTTGGGCAACCCTGGGATGAAGTCCATAGAGATACTCTCCCATTTATGCTCTGGAATAGGGAGTGGTTGCAATAAACCTGCTGGATGAGTGTGCTCCCCCTTGTTCTCCTGACATGTGGAACATTCCCTGATATGGCGCATTACATCCTCTTTCATGCCTCTCCATGCAAATCTTTCCCTTACCTGCCTGTATGTCTTGACAAATCCTTGATGCCTAGCCAAAGGCGAATCATGACATGCCTGCAACACTCTCCTTTTGAACTCTAACTCTGGAACCAAGAAAATTCGACCCTTGTAGTATTTTATGTCATCCATGATCCTGAAGTTATCATCTTGTACCTGCCCATCCATCAACTCACAAGAAAAACTGTTTTTAGAATACTCCACCAAAAGATGTGCCTTCCATTCAACTGAAATATCTGTCATGGCATATACTAAAGGTCTCCTGGATAGAGCATCAGCCACCACATTGTTCTTTCCTTTGACAAATTCAATGTCAAAGTTATAAGCTTGGATCTTGCTAACCCAATTTTTTTGCCTCTCATTAAGGTCCTTTTGGTCTAAGAAGTACTTAAGGTTGTTGTGATCGGTCCTGACAAAAAAATTTGCCCCAACCAAATACTGTCTGAATTTAGCCAAGGCATGCATGATGGCTAACATTTCTTTGTCATAAATAGTGTACAGGAGCTCAGGCCCCCTCAGTTTTCGGCTCTGATAGGCAATGGGGTGCCTATTCTGCATAAGAACTACTCCAATGCCCTCACTCGATGCATCACACTCCAATATGAAGTGCTACAAGAAATATGGCAATGAAAGAACCGGACAAGTGCTCAGTACCTTCTTCATTTTATCAAATGCCACATGTGCCTCCTCGCTCCACCTAAATGTGCCTTTTCTAGTCAAATCTGTCAAAGGTGTGCAAAGTTGAGAGAATCCTTTGACAAATCTCCTGTAGTAATTGCAAATGCCAAGGAATCCCTTCAATTTAGTAAGAGTTTTGGGTGTTGGCCAATCAAGTATAGCTTGTATTTTTCATGGTGCACTTGTACCCCTTTCTCTCCAATGATATGTCCCAAGTAAAGGACTTCAGTCATCCCAAATTCACACTTTGACTCCTTAGCGTACAAGGATTGTTCCTCCATAATGCTCAAGATCTTGTCTACATGCTTGAGATGATCCTCCCACATTTTGCTATATATCAACAAGTCATCAAAGAAGACTAAAAGAAACTTCCACGACTGCTTGTTGAAGACGTGATTCATGCATGATTGGAAAGTGGTTGGCACATTAGTTAACCCAAGGGCATAACCAGAAATTCATAGTGACCATAATGGCATCTAAAGGCTGTCTTGGGCACATCTTGTTCCCTCATTTTGATTTGATGATAACCAGAGCGCAAATCTATCTTGGTGAAGTAGATGGCGCCATGTAGCTCATCCAATAGCTCATCTATCTGAGGGATGGGATACCTGTTCTTTATAGTCTTCTTGTTCAAGGCTCTGTAATCAATGCACATGTGCATAGTCCCATCTTTTTTCTTAACCAATACCACCGAAGATGCAAAGGGGCTAGAACTTGGCCTAATATGACCCCATGTCCAACAATTCCTTAATGGCCTTTTCAATTTCAGCTTTATACCTTTTTGGGTGTCTATATGGAGTAGTGATGACTAGTTTTTCACCCTCTTCCAACTATATAATATGCTCAAATCCCCTGTCCGGTGGTGGTCCTGGTGGAATAGGTTCAAAAACCTTGTTGTGATTGTCAATGATTTTATGTATGTCATGAGGGTAGTGAGGATACCCCTCCTTGTCCACCTGAACCGATATCAAACATTATGTTGCATATACAATGTCTTCCCTCCTGAAGATGGCCTCCATGAGCTTTGTTGTAACCACTCGAGGCACTCCCCTCATCCTGAAGGTACTATATTTTGGGACTCCACTGATGGATGCAATGGTGATCTTCTCTCCTGTTGGGCCAAAATCTGTTTCCTCCCCCCCTTCACCTTGTGCACTGTCAATGCTAGGTTGATTTGCTTCTATATCCTGTATGTGGCCCATCTCCTCTTCCTCCTCATCATCTAAGATCACCTCAATGTAGTGAACCTTGCCTTTTCCCATGCATTTGTGTCTCGGTTCCCAAGGTCCCTTACATGTGAAGCATAGTTGCTTCCTCCTCAACTCTCTCCTAGTAACCTCATCCATCCTTCCCTTACCTCTATCCACTCCCCTTTGATCCTTTTCCCTTGATTTATTGGAGGTCTTGGAGTGAATTTGGCTTTAGTTGTTGATCCCATCAAATCCCTTATCCTCCATATGGCATCCTGTAAGTTGGGAGGTTTAAAAGCCTTAACCCAACCACGTAAGGGTTCCAACAAACCCTCAGTGAAAAGCATCAACAATCTAGCTAGTGAGATGTTTGGTACCATTACGACCACCCTCTAAAACTCCTCTATATAACTCTCTGGTGATCCTATTTTCCTGAGTTGAGTGAGCTCCCTGAAGTGTAGCTTAGGATCTCTTTGATCAAACCTGTCAATAAGCCTCTGTGTGAACTCTGGATAAGATGTAATTTGGTTGTGTCTCAATGTGTTCATGCCATGATACCACCAATCATGTGTTTTGCCCTCAAAGTAGATAGTGGCAAATTTTATAGCATCTAATTCCCTCATGGGGTTAATCTACATATACGCATCCAGTGTCTGTACCCAAGCCTGCGCAGTAGATCTAGATGACCCATCAAAGGTAGGGATCTCCATCTACCCTGCCCTACATTCCAACTCATGATTGCCCCTCTGAAAGCTTCTTGGCCTACCCTTGTATTTGATGCCACAATACTGATCCAAGCTGACCTGTCTCTAGAATCCTGCACTCAAAGCTACATGCTCCCTAGCATACTCCTCAAAGTTGTCTTCTACTTCTGTAAAGTAATTATCATGTTGTTGTGCTTCCAGAAAAGTAGGCATATAGGGTCTAGGAGTAGCTCTACTGTGGGTTGGCACCCTAGAAGGTCCCCCTCCAAAGTTATGTCCCTCTGTGTGGAAATGATGATCATGCTCTTGGTGATGTCTAGTTCCCCCTTGAGAACCACTAGCTTCCATGTTCCCATTATTATTTGGGCCATCTCCGCCATGATTCATCTGCATAAGGAGAAGCGCAATCTTGTCCTGGTTGGCTTTCAACCTCTCCATAGTCTCTCTCATCTCAACCTATCCCCTGCGCATTGTCACTTGGGTCTCCTATAAATGGTGTTGGAGGAGGAACTGTGTATTGTCGACGAATGTCTTCAAATCTTTTGCTATATCTACTAGATCATGTGGCTCACTGTCATCACCTAATCCTTCCATCTCTGCCTCGAGTTCCCCAATCTATCTTCTACACCTTCCCATGTATATGCCCCTGAACTTATGCATGCACTAAACCCCACAGGCTGGCAGGCTTTTTGCGCTCTGATACCACTAAAATGTTCCCAAGCTACTTTCGGCCAAGGAACAAAGGTTGTTTTGACTGTTTGTTTTAGTGTTTCAATGTGTTATGTAGGTTTACTTCATCAAGATTGCGCATGAAGGTGTTTTTCATGAAGATTATAGCATAGAGACAAAGAACATAGCATATAGTGCAAGGAAATGACAAGATACAAACAATGGACACCAAATAAGAGCCAACAACTTCAAATATGACCTTTATTTAGATAGTAAGAAGATCTTGATACAATAGATCTGCAGATCTGGATAGATAAAGACGGAATATCAAAGTTGGAATGAATGTTGCTCCAATAAGCTCAAATATTGAAGAGAATAGCCTCCAAAGGCCTCACAATCACAAGAAGATAGGGACAAGATCAATTTATTTCCCTTCTAAAGCTGGAACTCCTCTGTTTGGCTGAGTTGCGCACTTCTCTGCTGGCTATAGTTGCTC
Source organism: Picea engelmannii (assembly GCA_009831015.1). Taxonomy (NCBI): domain Eukaryota; kingdom Viridiplantae; phylum Streptophyta; class Pinopsida; order Pinales; family Pinaceae; genus Picea; species Picea engelmannii. The sequence goes on along the minus strand of ML810635.1, from coordinate 274,865 downwards.
AATATTTTGGCCCTCCTCCTCCAAGGCTCCAAATCACTCCAAACCCCCAAGGATAGTAGATCAGGGCAATAGAAACCTCTTGGCTGAGTTTCTTGTTGAATAGAGGTGTCTAGCTACTCCAAATGACTAGATCTCCTTTCTGCAGTGCACCCTCCTCCTGAAGAACTCGTGCCAAGCTCACAATAAAAGATATGCAAGGGAAAGCTCCTCCAAAATGTGTTAGGAAAGGCGCCCTAGGCCCTGTTATCCACCAAGTTGCACTAGCTGAATTTGGAGATGAGTCGCCAAAGACTGAGCAGACAGATGCTCAGAAGTCAGAGTTCACAAGTTCAGCAGGTCTTTCAAAAGACCACTTTTTCCGCATTTCCATCCCTCCGGGGGCATTGTAATAAATGACTTGAGCATGAAATATTGTAAAAGACTATTTGCCACCTAAGACCTGGGTACGAGCATGTACTCTAGAGTGTTTTTTTCACTTGTTAATTATTTTTTCCTTGCCTTAGTGGGCGATTAATAATTTCTAAGTTTTTTCACTCAGAGACTGACTCCAAAGCTAGAGTATGTGTTGGTGGTTAGGCCTTGGCATGGTTTAACCAATGTCTAGTGTCTGAATGTATATGAGTTCATACTAGGTCATGTCTATTGAGTCATATGGAAGTTGCGGCTAGGTTTGATAGGTTTTTTTTTTAATGTTTTAGTGAAATAATAAATTTCTTGCAAAACGGAAATTTTTAATTGTAAGTCAATAAATTGTAAAAAATATGGCATCAGTTATTGTCAAATGCCATATTTGTGCTCGTTTTCCAAGCCAGAGTACCATTTAAACCCCTATTCCCCTTCTGTCGAGACAAAAAAGTAATTTTTATCACTAAAAAATGAATTTATCTCGAAAAATACGGAAAATGGGTCATTTAATTAATTTCCTATTTTTTAGGAAAATTGGGGAACATGTTGGAAACATGTTTTTTCTTGGTCCCCAGTCAACTAGAAGCTTGGGCGAGTTTACTAGAGAGGGAGACGACTTCACTGAAGTGACATGGCGTGGAGGAGATCCCAATGTAGGGACTCGCCCCCACTTGCTTGTGTGGCGCATTTAGGAGGGAGGGCGCACATCCCAATGTTCACAACTCGCCCTTACACTTCACTCCACTCCCACTCACCCTCACTTCACCTCACTCCACTCCCACATACCCCTACATCACTCCACTACACCTCCCACATCCCCCACTCATCTCCCACCTCACTCACACACATCTCCCCTTAACTCATGCGCCACTCCTCCTCTCCCATGCGCATCTCCCTTGAAGTTGTCACCCTTTTGTTGAATAAAGGAAGGTCGACCCCTCTCCTTTTGTTAGTTGGAGCTTTGGGAAGATGCTATCATTGTATTGTATCATACTTTTGCTATTGAGATTGAATAAAAGGCTTTGGAGGTCTATGAAGGAGTGTTCAATGTGTGAATGTTAATTGTTGATGGTGCTACACTCATGAGGTGATATCTTTTAAGTTATTTGCATTTTCTTTGTTAAGTTTGGCTTAAGAAGAATATTGTTATTCCATAGGGTTGAATTTGTAAGCTTGGTTGCATGTGCAAATTCTACAATTCATTTACTTGAGAATCTTTTTCATTTCATAAAGGTTTCGGTTAACTAATATGTTTTGTATGAGATCTCCTGTAGGTGTTTCCAAATTTTTAACAAGTTGATGCAGGAGTTCTTGGATTAATCATCTTTTTGCTTGGAGATTACACTTTCCGCAAGCTCCAAGATCTAGAAGCAACATAGTTCCTCTTCACAACTTCTAAGACTCCATTGCCCAAGTCCTCTTTCTCAGCAAGTGGTATCTTCCTCTCTTACTCAAAATTTTATTTAAAATCTGTTTTCCTTTGGTTACTAATTTGCATGCAAGGATGTATTTGATTTATTAAAGATAATTTCTATCCTAATCTATTGCATGCAGCTGTTAAGATCAGATCTAAAGTTTGATTAAAAGAACATTATCTTTTATCTAGATCTAATCCAATTTTGCCTTATTTTAGCCATTTTTTAATAGTAGAATTTTGAGGCTAGTAACAGTCAGATTTGTGTGAGCTTTCAAATTATTATTTTGCAATTATAAAGTGCTTTACTTGCTGATTTTAAATCAGTCCAAAAGACCCTAAGGAGGCTAGCTTTCTAGCTCTCACTCCTTAGTTATTTTTGCTTGCTTTAGCCTAGATTTACTTAGTTAAATTTTGTATTTTTGAGAGTTGACCAAAGACACTTCCCAAAGTGTTTTTTGCCATCTTTTGAGATAATAACTTGTTGTTTTCAAGCAGAAGTAACAGGTACAAGGGGAGGCTCCGCCCAAGTTTCAAAGATTAACCCTCTTCCAGAACCTCCCGTTGTTGCCAGGAACTCTCTAATTCATTTTTTGACTTAAAAAAACATTGTAAGCCTTGATCTTGCATTATAAAGATCAAGAGCGTCCAAAACGAAAGTAGTGTAGGAGTTGTAATAAAGTTTGCGAGCCACAAAGCTCGTCTCTCGTCGTTTTCCCTGCCTCTGGGGGGAAACAAGTGTTTTTCCCTTTCTTGCGTCGGGGTTGCTTCTCGTGTCTTTTGTTTAATTTGTTAGTTTAGCTTTGCATAAAAAAAGATAAAATCAACTCATCTCACTTAATTGAAGTCATAAAATCAACTACAAAGTGTTAGTTTTGGTTTCATAGAATACTAGTTGCTAGTTTGCCTTTTTGCAAATATTGGAATAAACCCAAGTTGCTCAATCCATGTATGTAATCCTACTACTACGCTCAAGTGGCTTTGGGGACCCAGAAACGGATTTGAGCAATGCATGCTAGTTTAACTAGGGAAATCTCTTGGTTGTGTTATTCATCTAAGACCTCTACCCTGGGTGGAGTGTGTTAAGTCAGGGGGAAACTTTGAGATCGAGGTTCTCTCCCCGTTGGACCTACGGCACACCCGGTCAGTAAGTCTATAAGATTGGCGAATAACAAACAAAGAAGCCACATTCACTTTTGCACACAAAGAGTGGGGACCCCGACTTCAATCCCCACTTCACGGTTTCAAAGATTTTTTAATATCCCAAATCCCTTAAATAAAATCCTCAAGATAAAATTAACGCGGCACATTCTTCACATCACATTTACTTTTATCTGGCACTGGTCCACCTTCTATTATTTTTGTCAGTTTATTTAAAGTTATGTGGTGAATGATTAACATTTATGAGCCTTTTACAGGTTGTATCTTTTGATTAATTTATGTTGCTATTATGTATCTTGTGTTTCTAAATAAACTCCTAGAATAGTTTTGTTTTTTCAATTTCATAGATTAAAAGCCTTAGATTCTTTTTCATAGGGACTACCACCCTTGGCTTCGCTAGGAGCTTGCCTAAACGGAGGAGTTGAGGATCAGGTGACAGCACCTTGACTCGAAACTTGCCCCCAAGGACACACCAAGTGGATTGAAGATTTCTTCCACAATAGCTCAGGTGTGTATAAGGCAGCAACATGCCCAACAACCAATTCCCAACAGGTTTTACCCCCAAATGCCTCTTCCTCTCTTCAGATCGAATTGTTCTTCACCAAATGGTGCACCCTTATGCTGGAAAAACCCTCACTGGTGCACACTTCCCTTCTTCTGCCCTATAGAATCAAACTGTGACTGAATAGAATGGTGAGGGAGGGATCTTCCACCTCCGTGACCAAGCTTGGATAAGGAAAGGTGGAATCTTTCACCACCAAGCTGATCTCTAGGGTTTGTTTTCCCAGAACCCTCAAAACATCCTTAGCTCAAGAGCTCAAGATGCAAAAGTGAAAATGACATGAATGAGGAGTGAGGCGCCCTCCATTTTCTTTTATACCTCTGGTCTAATTTCCACTTGAGTTAATTTACCACCTTCTAAGGTTCTTTTCCTCTCTTTTCTTCATGTGGCCTCTTTCCACTTATTTGACCTTTTTCCCAAAGTCGCTTTAAAATTATAACATTATTCTTAAGTGAACACTTTGGAGCCTCTTAGTCCCCCTTTTCTCATGAAACTATAGTCTAGTGGGGACATCTAGACTACTAAGTCTCTGTAATCCTCTTATCAAGAGGTGGGGGACATTACAAAAAACAACACACTATAGAGGTGTGCTAGCCTAGGAGGGTTACCATGTGAACCCTAACCCCGTTCATATGTCAAATCAGGGCACTTCCACATATTTCGATGCATTTCTACTTTGGAGACATATTTCATCTTTGAGGTCTTTGGTGGTAAGGTTACATTGTTCAAGGCATGTTCCACTTATTTGGAGGCATATTTCACCATTAGGATGGTTAATGTGGACCCTTTGGCACACTTCCCAAGCAAGATTGCACTCATCAAGAGGAGCACTCCACACTTGAGGCATATTGAGGGAGTTTGTGGCATATGAAGATGACATGTGGCTAGGTGGACTTTTTCAAACCTTAAGTCATGGCAATAGGACCACTAGATGAGGAACACCCTCCTTGGGGAAGACTCCAAGCCATTTTTTGTCAAAAGCCAGACCATGGTAAGCAAATTCTGCACTCAGGAATTTAACCTAAATCCTAGATAGCTTAAAACTGAAAACACCAATCAAAATAACAGCTATTGACTACATTAACCTACAGACACATACTGCTGATAATGTGAAAAGCAAACACACAGATCTAAACTTTCAAAACAGCATCTGTATTTTACTAATTGTAAAGAATAAAATCACAATGCAAAAGGCTCAAATCTCTAACTCATTAACATGCTGCGTCCTTCATCTCTTTATAGACTAAGAGGGAAGGTACAATGTATTTGGACACATGCAAGAAGCACTAGGTTTCATTGTGTCAAACCTAACCCTAATCTGAACACCTGGTGCGCTGCATGGATAAAAGTACCTAGAAAAGTGTACCTCCTTTTGGAGATGTCTGCATCAAGCAAACTGATTGTGCCTCCTAGAAATCTGTGCCCCCATCTAATCTGAGCTAAACCGAACTGAACTGAGCAAAACTGAAAATAAAACTGCAATTGTACTCAAATTGGCAAATGCATGCTGAAAGCATGCATGCACCCTCTAGTCTCCTACATAATTGTGCCCTCGTCCATACTTTGCTATGCACAGGAACCAAGACCAAACATTGCCAATAATGTGTTGTACAGATCTGTCTGCACAGTTGTGCCATATTGGAGKTGTATGGATCTGTCTACACCGTTGTGCCATACTGCTGCACAAGTGCGCCTTGCTGGAGAATACTATCCACGCCAAACCAAGTAAGAAATCTAACACTCCCTCTTAGAGAGGAAAGTGTTCTCCACCAATCCAGTTTCTCCCTAAACATCTCGAACTTCCACTTTGCCAAGGGCTTAGTCAAGATATCCACAACCTGTTGATCTGTTTGAACATACTCTAGAGCCATTGCTCCCTTTTGAATTATGTTTCATAGAAAGTGGTACCTAATGTAATGTGTTTGGACTGGTCATGGAATATTGGATTCTCAAAGAGTCTAATACAACTCTAACAATCACAGTAGACCATAGTAGGGTCTAACATCTAACCTATCAGCTTTGTTATCAACTTGCGAAGCCAAATGACTTCACAACTAGTAGTGCTAGCTGCCATGTACCCTGCCTCTGTTGAAATCAATGTCAATAAGCCTACTTTCTATTGAACCAAGGTATTACCCCTGAACCCAAACTGAAGCAACAACCTAAAGTACTCTACCTGTCACTAGCATCCCCTGCCTAGTTAGAATCAACAAACCCATGCAACATCAACTCACCATCTCCTGTATACCTCAAACCATAATACATTGTGCCCAAGTAACAAAGCACATGTTTTGCAGCTACCTAGTAAATCTGCCTGGGCTCAACCATATACTGGCTCCAAATGTTCACTGTAAAATATAGATCAGGTCATGTATTAACCAAATACATGACCAAGTGGCTGCTCCACATACACTTCCTCTTCTATCTCACCATTCAAGAAAGCCGTCTTCACGTCCATATGGTGTATCTTCCATTTCTTTACTGCAGCTATTGCAAGTACGGTCCTAATGGAGGTGTATCTTGCTACAAGAGAAAAAGTCTCCTCATAATCAATGCCTTCTTTCTGGGAGAATCCTCGTGCCACAAACCTTGCCTTGTACTTTTCAATACTGCTATCTACTGCATGTTTTATTTTGTAAATCCATTTTGAGCTTACAACTGATTTCTCTTGTGGTCTTGGAACCACATTCCAAACATCATTCTTCAAAATGGATTGGTACTCTTCAATCATGGCATCCTTCCAATCCTTCTTTTCTGCAGCCTTTTCATAATATGTAGGTTTTGTATCAATAATATCACTAAGGAGTGCCACGTAACTAGAATAGGGTTTTGGTTTCTTGCTTTCTTTGTAAGTTCCTTCTGGAGCACCGTATTTTTCTGCATCTTGTATAATCTCACGGGCCCAAGCTGGCCTCTTCTTTCCTCTAGGTGGATCTGTGGGTCTTTGTGGCTCTGCCATGTCATGATCTTCTATATCATGTTCTTCAGGTACAATATCAATTCAAGTGTCTGCAACTCTAGGGGTTGTCGATTCTTCATCGTGGTCTTCATCTATATGAGACTTCCTTGAATTGTTGAATGTTGCATCCTCATCGAAGGTGACATCTCTACTTATATCAACATGTTTGTGACTAGGGATGTAGACTATGTACGCCTTCGATGTTTCACTGTAACCAACAAATATACCCTTCTTTCCTGAAGGATCCAATTTGGATCTCTTGTTGTTGGGGACATATACATATTCTGGACAGCCAAATATTTTGAGGTGACCGACTTCTGGCTTCTCTCCTGTGAACATTTCTTCTAGGGTCTTACTTCCAAGAACACAATGAGGTGTTCTATTCTGCACATATATTCGAGTCCTTGATGCTTCCGCCCATAGATGTTTTGGTAAGTTCTAATCATGAAGCATGGCCTTCACTGCCCCCATTATGGTTCGGTTATGTTTTTGCCACACCATTTTGCTGAGGGTTATATGGAGTAGAGAGCTCCCTCTTAATCCCAGCTTCCCCACAGAATGCCTTGAATTCATCTTATGTGAATTCTCCACCATTGTCTGACCTCACAACCTTAATCTTCTTTTCAGAGAGATTTTCTATGAGGGTCTTGAATTCCTTAAATTTTCTAAACACTTCACCTTTTGTCTTCAAGAAATAAATCCAAGTTTTGCGTGAAAAGTCATCAATGAAGGAGACATAGTATACATACCCATTGGATGAAGAGGTGGTCATAGGTCCACATACGTCTAAGTGTATAATGTTCAATAAGCCATTGGCCTTGCTTTCGCTGCTTGGAAATGGGTTCTTCACGCTCTTGCCTTCTGCACATCCCTTGCATATGCCTTCATAGTCCACTTGGATCTAAGGAAGTCATGTCACCATCTTGCTCATGATCGGTAATGCCTTATAGTGTAGATGAGCAAGTCTTATGTGCCATAACTCAAATGGTTTTACGATACTGTGAACTAGGGTTGTTGTTGAGTCTCCTTTCAGTTTGTATAAGCCTCCCTCTTGGACACCAATCACAACTACATCATTGAAGGATTTTCCTTTTGGCCACATTAGAACTTCTCCATCGACAAATAAACTTATGAAACCCTTCTCTTCTAGGGCTGAAATAGAGAGAAGATTCTTCCTTAACCCATGTACGAGTAAAACATCTTTTATCTTCATCAATTTCCCAGAATCCAACTTTAAAGAAGCTTCTCCTACACCTTTGATAGGACACTGATAATCATCTCCAAGTTTCACTTTATGAGGTGAGTCCTTCTTGATCAAATTTGACAGAGAGTATCGATATCATGTCATGTGCTTAGAAGCACCACTATCAATGTACCAAGTGTCACTTCCATGAGTGACAATTCCTGAAAGGGCTGAAATTAAAAGATTTGGTTCATTATCACTTTCTCCCTCTGGATCTTTAGATTTTACAAGATCATTCTCTTCTATATGTATTTCCACGCTTGGAGGTCTTCGAGCCTAAAACTGGTAGTCATCTTGCCCAGAACAAGTAAACAACAGATAACTTTTCAAGATATGGATCTAGACCTTACTAGAGAGTTTTGTTGAACCAAGATGAATTTTGTCACAGGTACTTCAGCACCTGCAACCAAACATCCAGATCTAGGGTTTATGAGAAAACCCTATTTTTTTCAAAACTTTGAATTTTCGAATTCTAGTCCAAGGAAGAGATGTGCCTTGCTTGGGCGAGTCCCTAGGTGATCTTAGATTCACCAACGTCCTCCAATAAAGGGTAAAACATCACTCTTAGGGTTTATGTAGAAACCCTAATTCTGCAACAGTTGCAACACTGAAAACTAAAACTTGGAGAGGGTGCGTTGAGGCTAGCAAAGTCTTTATAGACTGTGAGTTGGTCTCTTTCGGGCCTGCTCTGATACCATGTTGATATTTTACTTATGCAGCTAACAATTACAGCTCTTCTTTCATTTATTAAAATCATTTTGCACATTAACAAAATATATAAGATCATTGAAAGACAGATAATCATAGAAACAAGATAGACACAAAGATTACCCTGGGAAACCCTCTAGGGGAAGAAAACCCAGCAACTTCTTCTAAATAGATTCTTCAACCAAGAACAATACCAAGACAAAAAACAAAAAGTCCTTATGCGGCGTCACCCCTTTTCTCCAAGACTTGTGCACCTTTCTCTCTCTTATGCTTGAGTGAGATGAGTGTACAAATGAGGCGTCTAGCCTCTCTATTTATACACAAGTGACTTTCCCTTTTAACTGTTAGGGCCGACTTGACAACTGTCTCTTAATTATATTTTACATTAGCCACAATAGGGGCCAACCTGACAGCTTAACTTTATTTTACAATAAAGGCCACAATGGGGCCGACTTTATCAAAGCAACATAATAATATTCTTTTAGGGTTTTTGCATGATCAAATATAATAGGAGAATATCTTCTGCATCTACATATTCTTCAACAGAAAGAAGGTATAGACTATGACGATATTTTTGCACCAGTAGCCAGGTATACTACCATCCGTACAGTTATTTCTCTTACTTCTGTACTTGGTTGGAAATCGCATCAAATGGATGTAAAAACTGCTTTCCTAAATGGTGAAGTGGAACAGGAAGTCTATGTAGAACAACATGATGGCTTTGTAGTGCATAACAAGGATTCTCATGTGTGTAAGTTAAAGAAGGCCTTATAATGTCTTAAACAAGCACCCAGAGTATGGTATGACGGATTGATGGTTTTCTGCAAAGCCTGGGGTTAATAAAAATAGTGTTGATCCTAACCTCTACTTTAAATTTGTTGAAAATCAACCCCTTATTTTGGTTTTGTATGTGGATGATCTTTTCCTCACAAGAGAAGAAAATCAGAAAGCCTGGTGCAAGAGGGAGCTCATTTTTGAGTTCGAAATGAAAGATCTAGGACTGATGCATTACTTCCTGGGTTTAGAAGTCTGGCAGAGACCAGACGAGATCTGCTTATCTCAAGAAAAATATGCAGTAGACATATTGAAAAGGTTTGGCATGCTGAATTGCAAGAGTATGACAAGTCCTATGGTTTCTAATCTAAAGAAGTTGCATGACTCAGATACAGGATCAGATTTGGTGGACCCCACCATGTACATGCAGTTTATTGGGTTTTTAATGTACCTGACTCATACTAGACCCGACATGAGATTCACAGTCAGTGCATTAAGCCAATTTATGGCTAAGCCGAGAGAAAGGCAATGGGTGGCAGGTAAGCACGTCTTGAGATATCTTCGAGGTACCATTGCTTATGGTCTAAAATATACATCCAATGGTGGTGTGATGTTGTATGGTTATGCATATTCAGACTGGGCTGCAAGCCCAGTAGACAAAAAAAGTACCTTCGGATACTGCTTCAGTTTAGGATCAGCAATGATCTCCTGGTCCAACCAGAAATAGGGATCTATTGCTCAGAGCACAGTCAGGGCTGAATATATTGCAACTAGCAATGCCAGCAGAGAAGCAATGTGGCTCATAAAACTTGTTTCTGGGTTATTTGGTGAAAAGCTTGTGACTACGATTATCCATTGTGATAATCAGAGCTGTATAAAGCTCACAGAAAATCCGATGTTTCATGACAAATCAAAGCATACAAATCTGAAGTATCATTATATTAGAGATATGGTACAAAGAAAAGTGATCAAGTTAAAGTACATTGCAACAGATGAGCATGTAGCAGATATCCTGACCAAGCCACTGCCATTGACAAAGTTTGTGCACTTTAGAGGTAAGCTTAGAGTTGCAGAGAATGCCTCTCTCGCTGAGAGGGAGTGTTGAAAATAGCAGCATCAGAAGGAATTCTCCAATGAGAGGTCTTAAGTGACCACCTTGAGGCTAGCCAGGGAGACTTGGAGATTAAATAGTCTTGTGAGTCATGGCAAGAGTCAAGGCCAACGTACAAGCCTCATGAGCCAAGATAAAAGTCATGACGAAAGAGATGCTGCCAGAGATAGTCTTGTGAAGTCATGGCAAGAGTCAAGGCAAATGTACAAGCCTTGTGAGCCAGGACAAAAATCAAGACAAAAACCTTGTGAGCCATGTCCAACAGTCAAGGTTAGCCTTGTGAGCTTAGTGCAAAAGCCAAGGCAAATCTAGCAATAGACAGGATGAATGTATAAATCCTGTGAGCTAGATTGATGTGACAAACAATCTGCCTTATTGTTGCCGCCTTATACACACCTGGGAGACGCGGAAGAAATCTTCAATCCACTCGGTGTGTCCTTGGGGGCAAGTGAGAGTTAAGGTGTTGTCACCTAATCCTCAACTCCTCCGTCTAGGCCAACTCCTAGCGAAGCCAAGGGGGGTAGTCCCTAACAAATATATTAAGGCTTTGAAATAACATAAGTACAAAAAATGAAATCTAGGAGTTTATTATTCTTTTAAACAATCAACCACAAACCGATAAAACATGAAGTAAACATTCACCACGATATATAATCAATAAGCATATACTTGCATCAAAAGGATACTGAGAAACAATTGTTAGATGCAAGTTTCATTTAAAATTTAAATTAAATAGATAACCAAATTGAAAATGAAGCCTGTGGCTTTGTTGAATGTGAAAATTGAGACCGATGCCTTAAAGTGAATCATGGGCAATGCAGTTCGCGTGTTTTATTAGGACAAAATGATGTTTAGTTAATGAAATGGTTTGAGCCTCCTTGGAGGTTAGCTCTTTGTTTGGAAACTTGTGGAGAGCTTTACCGAAACCCAATGGTCTCACCAGTAAAACTCACTCAGTGTTGGATGTCCAAAGCGGGTGGGAAGCCAGGTCCCGAGAGGGCCCGCCTTACTTCGCAGGTCACTTCAAGGCGTTTTCCCGTGCATTAAGCTAACTACTTTAGAGATTGTCCTAATTAAACTATCAACCACTGACCAACACAGCATGTATGAAACTTACTTCCAGTAGATCGAGATTAGCTCGCAACTGGAAGGGTCAGGAACCGCACTGTGAGTTGAGGGGAATTTGTTTATTTTAAACAAGAAAATAAATAATTAAATTGAAATGTGAGACTAATTACTAATCCACACCGACCAGGCCTCTTGCGAGGAGCTGAGGGGATGGTTTATTTCCCAAACTGAAATTGCGGAAAATAAAGCTAATCTAGCAATTAGTGTTCTACTTTGCAAAAAGAGAAAAACTAATATAAACTGATTGCAGTGCTTTGTGATGGATTAAAGGATTACTTTAGCTTACTTTAGTTATGAAAATCAAATCTAAGCTAAAATTTGCAAAAAATTGACACCACCATTGAAAACACCGTTCCCCCAGGGGGAATGAAAAGCGAGAGCTTGTAGTCCCACTGATTTTATTAAATATCTTGCACGAGACTTTATGGAAGTGACTTGTGACCATTCATTAGGGGGGTCACAAGTCTTTACAATGTTTTACAAAATTTTATTGAGTAAAGGGGTGCTCCTGGGGGTCCCAGATGCTCCTAATCCGCCCAAAACGGACAGAAACTCCTCTTATCTGTTCGTCAATCTGCACAAAACAGCGAACAAACAACAACAAAAGATGCCCAAAAACACTTTGAAAGTGTCTTGGGTTATTAGTAGGAAAGCCCCAAATTTTGACTAAGTAAAAATCTACAAAATTTAGCAAAAGGGAACTAAGAAACTCAAGCTAGAAAGCTAGTTTCCTTAGGGTCTTTTGTGGCTGTTCTAAAACAGAAAGTTTAGAGCACTTAGATGTTAGATCGAACAATGAAAACACTTGGAAAATTATTAGCCTTTAACCCTTTAAAAATTTCAGAAAAATTTAGAGCAAAAGGACTATCTTCCTATGCAAGATCTAAATTCTTAAGATAGCAATTTTAAAAAACAGAAATCAGATTTAAGCTATCACTTGCATGCATGAAAGAACTTATGATTTAGATAAATAAACTAAATCTAAACATGCTTGCATGTATATATAACATAACCAATGAATTTTGTTTTTAAGAGAAAGAGAAAGAGAACAAGCTTGTGCTTGGAAATTATTGGGCAATGGAGTTCTTCTTGATGAATTGTAGAGGGATCTTCTTCAAAGGACTTGGAAGAGAGGAAGTCAAGCTAGATCATCCACTTCTCCAAGTTGAGGCATCAATCACTTCGGTTGCTTACAAAGAGAGGGTTAGAATATGGTATCACCTACAAGAGAGATCTTACAACATAATATGTTAAACCAAACAAATATTGCATCTAAAATCACTCAAGTACATAAATAGCAAGATAACTAATCAAACTAACTTAGCAATCTTACCCTATTGAGTAATAGTACTCCTATAAGGCCACATTAACCAAAATATAAAAGCAATAAACAATAAAATGATATCACCTCATACACATAAGCATCCACACACTTGGCCAATCCACCAATTTGACCTCCAAAGTCTTCTTTTTATTCCAATATGAGAAAGAGTGTTACAATAGCAATGATACACAAGCAATTTCTTCCCAAGGCTCCAACTCACTCACAATGGGGAACAGTGCTCCAATATATAACAATTTCCAATGAAGGAGGGCGCACCAAGTGGTAGAGGAGGGCAGCCAAGTGTTGGGGTGATGGCTGCCACCTCTCCCCTTATCTCAAACCATGACAAGTGTAGAAAGGTAGGAGTGTGAGGGTGCACCACCTCTCAAGAGGTTGGCTGCCCCATATGGGAGTGCTCCACCTCTCAAGAGGGGTGCACCTCTTCCTTGGCACATGCTAAAAATCAAACAAATATATGCCCACTTTATTGCTTTGACCGTTGAACCTCATCCTCTTGCTGCCACATAGCCTTTAGAGGCTTTATTTTGTCTCCAACATGTCAAAACATGTTTCTTTGACTTTTGCATATGCTGATTTTTTTATTTTTTTTTTTACTTTTTTGGGTTTTGTGAGCAAAAATGACTTTTAAGTGATTAAAATCACTATTTTTGCTCAACCAAGTGGGTACTTAGGTAATATGGGTGCTCTAGGTCCAAAAATGAACACCCCCATGACATATTTAGTCCCCTAGTACCACTTTTTTAATACATCTTTATTTTTTTAATTAAAAATTGTCGAATTCTGACAATTTTTTAATTAACTGAAAAAATTAAAAAAAAAACTAAGGGGGACTTAGTACATTTCCATAAGACTCTAGGAGAATGTTTAGCATGGTAATATACATTAAACACTAGGCTTAGATCCATGCTCAAGCCTAACCATGGGCATATACTCCGACTCTGGAGGGATTGAGTGAAAAAACTCATAAATTATAAATTGCCTAAAAACGGCAAAATATAATTAGTAAGTAAAAAAAAACACTCCAGAATATAACTCACGCTTAGGACTTAAGGTGGCTAAGACCTTTTACAAGTTCATCATGCAACATCTCTTATTACAATTTTTTATGGAAATGTGAAAGAAAAATGGTGGTCTTTACGACCAGCTGAACTTCTGAACTCTGAATTTTGAACAACAATGTTCAAACTTTGGCGGCTCGCTGGAAGTCCATCCTAATGCAACTTTGATGGATAACACTTATCACTTATGCAAATGATGTAATTATGATGATTTAGTGCAATGGCACGTGTGACCTTATCCACCATGAGAATAACGAGTTGCCAAAGAATGATGAGTTGCCAAAGTGTGAAAGTCGATTTATGAACTCATGTGTGAATGTCGAGTTATGAAATCAAGTGTAAAAGTCGAGGTTGCGTGTCAAGTCCAAGTGTCTAACTATAGTTGGTGTTTGATCCAGATTGGATCATCATATAATTTGTCATCTATCTTGGTACTTTCTGGGTGGAAAGAATTGGAGGAATCGGCTTGCAAGGTCATTTTAACAGCAAGTTAGTGGCAGGTCCTAGTTTGGAAAATTGGGATCCAAAACCTTCCGAATCCATTTTGAGGCATGAAACGACATTTTTTGGGCGAAAAAAAAAAACTCAACTCGTTGAAAATGTTCTACACACCGAGACCTTTCCAACAATGTGAGAATCGCCTCAATCGAAGTTCATATGTGAAAGTTATGCCTCCCGCAAGTTGACCTATATTGTTGACCACCATGGTACCAATGGATGCCATGTCAACCCCCATTACTCAAACGTTTGGGGCTAGCCACGTGGACTTTCAAGAAGATTCTAGAAGGTCCAAAACCTTAACATTAATTGAGGATTGAGGATGCAAAAACCCTAACCCTAGACAGCTAGCTGTCTATGTTAAATACCAGGCCGCTAGGAAGAGAAGGGGTTCCATTCTTTTGTATTGTACTTGTTCCATAGTTGAGCAGAGCATCTAGGAGTGGTATTTTGAGAGCATACCAGAGGAGGTAGGAGATTCTGTAGCAGTCGTTCAAGCCACAGTGTCAAAGGAAACTCCATAGTGAGTGCCCCTTTCTTTGTACTTGCTATTCATAACTGAAGAAAAGAGAGTAGAGCATAAGCCTCACATTCTAGCTGGGTTTTCTCCCGTATTAGGTTTCCCAAGATATATCATGTTAATTTGTGTGGATGATGTGTATATTTGCATGTTCTTTCATTTTCATATTTAGTTATTTTCATAAATTTGAGCAATAAGCTAGTAATAACTAATCTGGGATCTAAGGAAATAAATTGCATAATCTAAGATTTCAAAATAGTATAAGATATGTTGTGACAAACCGTTCCAGTGGAATATCCGTAGTAGTTTACAGATCATATTGGTATCAAAGCAGGGTTTCTTCGGAGCATTTGTGGGAAGTTGCAGGATCCAAGAATTGGCTTAAGAAGAAAGTCACGGAACACTAGTCATGGCGGATGAGTCTGTTCATAACAACCCTCGAGATCCAACAAAAGAGAGTTTTGTGAGGTTGGAAGAGGAAGTCGCTAATATGATATATCTCTTGCAATATGACCCTCCTCGTGGCGGCTCTAGCAAATAAGCTTAGACCGTTCGGGGAGATTGGAAGCTCTAACTCAAAAATTGGATCAGAGTGGAAACCGGGAGATAATGAAGACCCAAAAAAGAAGTCGAGGAAAGAGCCCGAGAAAGAGCAGCCCAGTTCCAGTGCCATTACCCCTTCATAGTCCTTATTTAAAATGGAAGAAAAAGTGGATGTCAAGCCATACCAACGTGAGAATGATGTAGTAAAGTTGATGTTGATATTATGGTAGTTGCAGGAGGTATTAACCTCTGTTGATGATTACAGCTACGTGAGACATTCTCCAGGACACGGACTGATTGAGTCGACCTGAGAGAGAGCCCCTGAGATGGGTGTGTGGTTCCTATCTGAGACAGAACTGGAACGTAGTGATGGCCTCCTCATTACAGAGAGTTGAGAAGAACTCCAGATGATTCTCATGTGTAACGTAGTGAGAAAGGAGACCTGTTGAGTTGGACGTGCCTATGGCTGAGCACAAGGTGAATGTGTGAATTCCCGTGAGTTGGGTGCATCGTCATGAGACAGAGATGAAGACGATGTATTAACCTCCTTTGAGCAGAGAGTTGAGATGATGAACTCCATATGACTCTCCTATGTAATGCAGTGGGAAAGAAGATCTGTTGAGTGGACGTGCCTATGGACGAGCACAAGTAAACATGATCGTAGTGGTTGAGCACTAGTGAGTGTGGTTCTCCTGTGAGACGCAGTGAGATAGAGATATGGGCATCCCTATGGATGTGCCCCTAGTGGATGAGCACTAGTGGGTGTATGAGATCCCTTGCTATATTGTTCAAGAGTCAGACCTACCTGTAACCCTAATTGTAATGTAAAGGGTACATGTCGACCCCACCTTAATATAATTGATAATTAATGTAAAAGATAATTAATCTGGTTAATATTAATTATATTGTGAGATAGAGAGGTCGGCCCTGTTGTGCCAATAGACACTTCTGTTGACAGGTCAAGTCTAATATAAGTAAAGGTAAATTCCCCATTGAGGAATCATATCTTTTGTGTGAGTTTGGAAATTTCAGCAAATACATCTTCTTGGGATAAGTGCGCACCTCTCTTGGGCACTAGTCTTCTAGGGTTTGCAAGCACCCTCTTGTGTGCTAGGTTTTCTTGGTGGTGAAGGTTTTTCTCTTGAAGAATATAGCAAAGGATTTGGTTGGGTTTTCTTCCCTTGTTGAGAAGGGTTTCCCAGGATACTTTTTGTGTACTTGTGCATGGTGTTTCTTCTTGTGATCTTGGTTGTTGCAACATAATTGGTTATGGTTTAAGTAAAATGCTAAAATGGAATGAACGTCATGCTTAAACCTTGTCTATTGAAAAATCAACAACCTCCACGTGTAACCCTGACAAGAATAGAATATTCTAAGAAGCAATAAAAAACCCTAAAGCATTGGACATAACCCTAGAAGACAAGTCGGCTAAAGGAAATATTTAATATTGAGTGTTTAGCCTCCAAAATGAGAAGTCGGCCCAGACAGCTAAGGAGAAACAATATAAATACAGGACGCCAGATCTCATTTGGTACACACAGCTCGCAACTGCAGAAATGTAAGAGTGCACACTGCAGAAACTAGGTAAGTGCGCAAGTCTGGAGAGTAGTTGCAGCTACAGCTACTGCAACCTGTATTCTCGGTTTAGGCTTGGACTTTCTATTGGTTATGGTTTGGACTTTCTGCCTTGTATGCTTTCTCTGGAGAGAGGTACGCTATGTTGATTGGCTATTAGGCCTAGGGTTTGCTTCCGAAATCATTCTCTTTCAAGGTTAAGGTGCTCGAGGATGGCTCTGGCCTATGGTTGGGTGACAATATTGCTATATTGTCTATGGTTAAATGAGCACATCTATTATTTCTAGCAGGTTATGGGCC
>ML810635.1:194440-206205 GCA_009831015.1 Picea engelmannii | reverse complement strand
AAGATGAAAAACACTTTCTCTTAGATTGTCGAGCCTATACCCATATTAGATCTCATTTTCAAAATATTGATCACACTACCAATCTTCCTAACCTCTTAACTCAACAAAAGTATGGTGATCTTGGAAAGCTTCTCTTAATGCTTTTCGAGCACAGAAACAAAATTCTAAAAAATCACACGCAATCACTTACCCTCTTAAGATCCGATAGACCAATTAGGTCTTAGTGAACGTTAATCATCATCATCATATGAAAAAATTTAAAGTCGAAAGATTTTTTTTAAGAAATTTTAACATCAATTAGAATTCATTTTTATTTTTTTTATAATCAATATTCAAATTTTTATATTTTTAATATTTTGAAATTATAATTATGGATTTTCAAACAAATTTTAATATTAATTAAATTAATAATTTTTTTACATAATATTTCTTGTTATTTATATATATTAATTGAATTAGTTTTTTTTTTTAACATAATGTTTTTGGTTATATTTATATAAATATAATTTTCATAAAGACTTTATATAAACTCCATCTTTACAATCATCATCCCCAAAGACGCCCCAAAAGAATATAAACTAGAAAACATATAAACTTTAATAAAAACACGTGATGGATATGACCAAACCGAATCGTAGAAGTATAAGCATAGTCAATATTTGACGTAGCAAGTTACAAATATATTATTTGAATATTTTGAAATCATAGTTATGGATTTTCAAACAAATTTTAACATTAGTTAAACTGGTCTGCGAAGACTTAAACTTTAAAAAAACATGTGACGGATATGACAGAATCGTAGAAGTATAAAAATAGTCCATATTTGAAGTAGCAAGTTAAAAATACAAGTGTGGGAGAGCCACCTTACTAGGTCATGGTTGAGAATTATTAAAATAGTTTATTGATTTTTATGGTTAAATTTTTTTAATTTGATTGTATAAGTAAATATGTATTGATCACTTATTTTTGAGTGATATAAACCATATTAAGATTATATCACATATAATTACACTTGGTCAATCTCATGCATAGTTTATGATCTATAAGTAGAAGTTACACAAAAACAAAAACTCATACAATGATTATAATTAAAATTTAAAATAGTAAAAATTCATAACCATAGTTCTACATTATTTATTGTATGAGTTTTAAAAACTTCAAGCACACATTACATTTTATATATGGTTTAAACTTACACTTACTGTAACACATTCTATCTTTAATTGAGTAACATTATGTGTAAAAACTCATTAAATTTTTAAGATTTACTGCTTATTAAATTTATGTAGTTTACTAGCTACAGATCACACACAAATTTAATTATTTGATTGATACCACAGTTCTAAATGCATCTAACAACATATGTTAAAACATACCACACAACATTCATATAAACCATTTACACAACAAAATAACATAATAACATAACAAAAACACTTATCTGTTAATGATTAACCAACTGGTTGCAAATGAAGGATGAACCTTCCAGTCATAGACATTGTTGTTCATTTTCTCTCAACAACAGACCACCCCCAAGCTGAGGCTATGAGTCCACAAGGAGATTCGATCCACTCGTTGTCCATTCTCCACACACAATAGCCCCAAACCCTGGTTCTATCTTCCTAGCAGTCCCAAACCTCCAACTCTCTCTTTTCCTCACAACCTGCACTACCCAAGGAATGTACCCACTTCACTACTCACAGTCCCTCGGGATGTATCATTCATTTATCAAGGCCACTAGTGCATTTGGTTGGCTAGGAATCACTCAACTGACAACTCTAGGAACTCTCAATTGTTTCATGTTTTCTCACAGCAGCCTTCACAAGGCTTTGAGTCATTTTCTCGACAGAAAATCACACCACAGGCTCACAACTCAGTTTAGAGGCACACATGCCTCTTTCTTGGCATAAAAACACATCCAAACTATGGTTTCCTTCAAGTATACCATGACTAGTCCTCTTCCCTTCCCTCTGCTCCTCCTTTGTTGCTCAAAATATTCATGTAAAAACTGTGTCTATTTTACATACAAATTTCCTCTTCTTCCTTCCTTGCTTGACTCACACTCTTCTCAATGATGATTGTACTTCATCCCATGCTCTGCAATAACTATGGGATGTGACGATTCACACCCACCCTCTTACATGAGTTTAAATGATTGGCTTCTCATACACTCAATCAACAATAGAGGGTTATACACAAAGATAATAATTTCAGGAATTTGGATTGGATTTATACTCATGAATAATTCCCCCTTGGACCCCTCTCTCTTAAGGAATCATATCCCCCCCATCGTTCTTCATCTCTTTCGTATCAAAGCCAACAATTACTACTTTTATTAATTATTTCAATGTTCATAATATGCAAATTGCCCCCCCAACTACATTAAATCAATACAGGCTCTTTGCCCAAACACATCGGCTCACCAACCTAATTCACGTTTATACAATTACATTATAATTCACAGGGATTATAGTTGGGGATGTTACATCCCCTCCCCCTTATTTTTTCCCTGTCCTCAGTGCACAACACCTTACATGTGTAATTTCATTTTACAATTCCGACTCCCCGACCAATAATCAACATACAAGCTCTCTGGCCCGAAATCACATAGGCATTCCAGCCTAAACAAATTACACAGGCACTTTGGCCCTAATACCACAGATACATAGACACTTTGGTCTCTAAAATCATAAATACATGGGCACTTTGGCCCCAAAACATATATACAAAGGCACCCTAGCCTGAAAAATACACATAAGCCACTGGCGTTCTCCTACAACTATCTTGATTTCCACCAGCTCTCTTCCCCTTGACCTGTCCAACCCAAGGAATGGCGTCCCATTCATTTATCAGCGTTGACCCAAGGAATGTGCTCCCTTCATTGAATCATTGTCCTCATTCCATCGGGTTGCACCATTAGTTTATTAAGGTCTTTTGGCATAGGTAACTAGGAATCTCACTACTGGGAACTTAAGGGAACTTGCTTCTAGAAAAAATATCAGTAAAATAACCAGCGACAACCTTGTTGTTGCAGTGCAACTCACAC
This sequence comes from Picea engelmannii, assembly GCA_009831015.1. Classification (NCBI taxonomy): domain Eukaryota; kingdom Viridiplantae; phylum Streptophyta; class Pinopsida; order Pinales; family Pinaceae; genus Picea; species Picea engelmannii. Next base: position 203,159 of record ML810635.1, on the reverse strand, counting down.
AAAAGTGCTCTCTTCAGGCCTAACAACCAGATTCTTCGACAATGTAACTCACAAAGGAGTTCAGTCTTCAGGCCTAACAACCTAGTTCTTTGACTGTGCAACACACATAGGAGTTCACTCTTCAGGCCTGATAATTTGGTTCTTCGATAGTGCAACTCACATGGGAGTTCACTCTTCAAGGCTTACAATGTTGTTCTTCGACATTGCAACTCACCCTCTAGGTTGAGGCATCCCTTTCACTGTTATTCAAATCCTTAGGCGATCCATCATTTGCCAAGGTGTTCTTGTACAAACGAATGCCAACTTGTTGCTATACTTCCACCAACAGTCTATAACCCGTTGCAATCGTTCCATCTGCATCATATGCATACATTCATTATGAGACATCATCATACAATTTTCAATTATAAAATTTCCAATCTGTTTTACCCAAGAAAACAAAATTCTCAAACATGAATTTTCTACTCATAATTGTTTGGCTATTGCAACAGTAGATATCAGTGTTTCTTATGGGCTTACATCCCTGCCATATACAAGACCATTTCCCCTACAATTTTCTCAATTCCATGCAGCCCAACAAATTGTTAGTATATTGTAACAATTTTCAATTATTAATTTCTCAAATTTGTTTATACATGAAATAAATATTCCCACACTTGAAATTTTTGCTCATTATGTTTGGCTCTTGCAACAGTATATACTAGTCTTCCTTATGGGCTTACATTATTGCCATATCCAAGACCATTTTTCCTGCAATTTTTTCAATTTTCTTGCAACCAAACACGTTGTTAATATTTCATGCACAATATTTGCATTCAATCCATGAAGTGATTTTCATAATTATATTAATCTAAAAATTCCATCACTTCCAACTATTATTCATATTAAAAATGGAATTCATCCATTAATAAAATTATCTAGAATGAAACTATCATTCATTGTATATGCATTATCAACACACCAAGCTTTTCATAATGCAATCAAACTTTACTAATAAATAAAACTATTGTGCTAATAATCATGGCCACATCTACACAATGCATCCTTGCATTGACTTTGGAATACCATATGTTCATGTCATGTATTCTACCATGTGAGTTGGAAGGTATGGCCCATGCCTCAATACAGCATCCAAACTCTTCCCCACAACTCGTCTGATCTTTTGGATACCTTCCTCTTCAACCCATACACAACACTAGGAACATCATCCTTTAGTGATATTTAGTGTAGGCAAAAAGGTTGCAGTCCAAACCTCAGTTACGTAGGGGAAAACCATTAAGCACTTGGATGACACTATAGCCTTTACATATCCATTCTCATCATGACCTCACACATGACCATCTCTAACAACATTCATTTCTATAACAAGAGTAATGTCTCATGACTTAACTCGGTTATGACCTCATAACCAACATAACACAATATGCCCCCGGATGGGGTGACAGGGCGGATAACTCGAACACGTGGGCGCAAAAGGGGAGGCGATGGCATGGCTCGCACCAGCCCGCATCAAAACGCCATAAATTCGAAATGAATTCCCACATTTGCATTCAAATGCGGAGCCTGTCCGCACAAGGGAAAGGTACTCGCACTAAGTTTCAGTCTTTAATGGCGGATCAAATGGCGGTGGCTATTGGTATAAGCGTTTGGCTTGGGTTCATTGCATGCATTGCACCTCCAGGCTGCCGAGCGCTTTCACAAACCCCTGTCTCACAGGGGAATTGTGAACGCCGTGCTTTAGATCTCGCGAGCCTGGTACGGCCACTTCGCTGGGCCGCAGTGACACCCTGCAAAGCCATGCCCAGACTTCGAGGAACACCACGCAGGGGGGCTGCTTGGCATGCAGCGAAATCTCGGCGAAAACGAAAAGAGGCGTTCGAAAGGGCACTAGCAGTGGTAGCTCGTCGTAGGAGAATGCGGGGAAGGGCAATTGTGGAAGAAGAGATCCTGGCTGAAGGCGTAGACAGCCCCCCTGCGCATACTCTCTTCACAGTCCCGGAGAATTGGCACCCCCGCACGCATTTTGGCTTCGACAACACTCCAGGATTGGCAGCTGGAACGAGCTCTCAGGGTGGCCCCAGTCAAGAAGAACATTACTCTCCCTGCTACATAGAGGAGGAAGCCCCTCCTGAACCTGCCCGAGCAGGCATGGAAGGCAACGGGCAAGGCGCAACCGCAGACACCACGCAGGCTCGGCCACCCCTGGCGGACAAAGGCTATCTCAACCTCATCTTTGAGGTGCGGGCTCTACTCGACGACCAGACTTTTCGCATCCAGCGGCTGGAGCAGAGGCTGGACATGTTTTTCGCGGCGCATTCACGAGCCACGCTGAAAAAACAATGCCCGACCTGTGGCAGAGCCTACGCATTTCCAGCGCGATGGAGGCACACAGAGGTTATCTGATGTTTCGACCTGGCCCTTGTTTATGGTTTTGTTTACTTAGTCTATGTCGATGGACTGTTAGTTTTTCTTTAATCTCAGTCATAGACAACAATAATAGACTTATGCTGCTAGAGGCTACTCTTGGTTTCCTACGGGCAGGAGTTAGCAATGCCTATTTTGCCCACTACAGACTTCACTGTTACTATTATGCCACATGGACAGGGTTGTCCAGCTGCCTCGGTTTCCTTCACAGGCGGGACAGCTGGCACCCCACACAGCACTGTATTTTGTTACGATTAATATAAAGGCTCCAACTTTTTTACTTAAAAAAAAAACATAACACGATATGCAATTAATTTCCCATAAATGCATTCAAGCAACAAATATTATTTGCATACTCAAGGTCTCCAGCCTTTAAATCAATTCAAATATTGAGATTCGACCGAGGGAATTCTTACCTCAATTCCCTTCAACGATTATATGTCATAACAACTTCAAATGCATACCTATATGGTTGCCATCAATTTACTTGATGCTACCTGATCAACTGGTATGTTGTAGAAGCTCACATACTACTTTTTTCAATATCTTGATCAACATTCCCACCATCCTTGTTTTGTTTCTGTATGGATGGATACCATAAGCAACAATATCATCATGCTGTAATCATGTTTCTTGGATACGCAATCCATCTTTAGTTTTATTCAAATATAATAACATCATTATTTCACACACACACACACACACACACACACACACACACACACACACACACACACAAAGAACTCTTAGTCTATAATCATGCCACCAGCATGTTCAGGCATGTCTACATGCACAAACGCACATCAATATGCACCAAACATTTGATCTTTCATGCGTATTTATGCACATGCATTCTATCTTTATTCTATGTATCATGCATCAATTTTATCATGAACTCCAATGCATATATATTTCATATTTAATTAATTATTTAGCTTTATTGTTGTAGACAGTTATCCTTGAATTTATGTAGAACCCTGCTGCCATGTGCACTACCATTCTGCTCAACTATGCACCACTGGCCTTTATTATGAACTTGCTAGCCAAGTCATACTTGACCATCCTGTTGTTCCAACCACTAGATCCTCTAGTGCTGCCATTACACAACTGTTTTTTTTATGTAGAGAAAAAGTTGTCCCAACATCTTTTTTGGCCAAGGCTCTCAATCTTCATAGTGTTGTAATATACACTATTGTAGCTTAATATTAGCACTGCAATTTAGTCAACCATTCCTCATTTCCTTGAACAACCGGTCTTGAAATACCATTATCATTGATTGACATTTTAACATTTTGAAATTTTCTTTTATGTCATCTTTCTAATACATTTTTCCATCCATGAATTTGCTCAATTTTAAATATCTTTCTTCACTTCATTAAATGATTCATGGTGAATCACTACTTGGCCACTCAAGACCCTCCAAACAAAGTGCTACACATCCTCTATTGCACCTGTATTCTACTTTTACTCCTCACTCTGATAATAGAGGTAACTTTCTTGCTTTGTGGTACCTTTAGATAAATTTGCTAGATCATATCTAGCAATTCCTTCTTCCTGCATTCCCATGCTTTCATATAGAGTTGATTGATCCAACCATGAGTCACACCTCATCTCATGATATCCTTCATCCTTCTCTTGCAACAAACTTTTTAACCTTCATTATATTTCTACCTCCAAGGCTACAGAGTTCTTTTTTACTGCCTATGCATGTAATGCCATTTCTTACTTATTGGCTTCATGATTTATTGTGAGAATCTCTATTAATTTTACCTTGTAAACTATTTGGCTCTATAGCAACTGAATACTAATATTCCTTTGCTTTTATTTAGGCCTTTGTCAACCTTTCATCACCTGCCCTATAGCCCTGCACTTTCCTTTGCACCTCTTTGATGCTTCAACTGACTATACAAGCTTGAGCTACTTCCCTGTCCAAGGGACCCTGGGATTAATTCAAAACAGGCTCATTCAATTCCCATTGGTGGAATATTATCCTCTTACTATAAATCCCTTCCCACAACACTCTCTGCTAGAGTGCTCCTCTGCTTCTTAATCAATGCCTTGTTAATAAGTTTAACCTCTTTTTACTTTGCCAAACTACTACACTTCAAATGTGCCTCTATACTTATGCATAGGCACTACAATGAGCATATACACTACAATGGCTATAGGCACTACAATGGGTAAAACATGACACAAAATGCTACCACTATAACCTCCAATACTAAAAGTAATCAAACATTGTTCTCTCATAATGAATTTATGCACCTTTTCTAACCATGGCACTCTATATGCATGTGGATGAGGTGGACACTTCAAATTTTGATTCTAAACAACTTCAATAAACACCAAAATTTTTGAACTGCCACCATCAATAACCAAATTGTAACACTTACCTCTTATCTTGCATTTCGTTCTAACAATTGTCTTCCTTTGTTTTGGTTCATTGCCAACCTCTTTCTCAAGGTGCAACAATATTTTCCTCAACATCAAATTTTTCCCTTGCTCTAACCCCAATTCAATCACTTCACTTTTTGCTACTGTTGGTCTTGTTTCAACAATATGAGTTCTTCCCTCATGTCTTCTTCCTTCCTTTTGCAACTTTGGCATTCAAATCATAGTTCCAACTTGATGAGAGTCCTTTAGAGTTCTTATTTTCTTAGAGATTGCATTTAGTGGTTGGATTTACCCTCATTCAAAAAGTGATGCCACTATTGGTATCCTTTTTTTCTCAGGGTTAAAATTACAACCTTTTGCAACCATGATATGTAATATTATTAACAAAAGCCTTAAAATCAACCCTCAAATTGAAAATTGGTTCTACCAATAGCACCCATTTTTCTTTTTTGGGGATTAAAATGACAACTGGTTTGAAACCATGGACTCAACAATTAGTACTATTGCAACCAAAATCTTAAATCAACATTTAAATTAAAAAAAAAAGAAGAAAAAAAAGATGCTAACAATAATGCCTTTTTTAATTTCAAACTTAAAATTTCAAACATTTTTTAAACCCTTACCTAACAATTGTCATTTTTGCAATCAAAATTGCTTTACTTGCCCTACTCCACAATCTCTCTTCCCTTAAAATAATTTTAAAAAACCTAAAAGACAAACTAAACTTAAAAAAAAAACTCTATATAATGATCTTAAAATTGAATATATATATAAACAATAATTTTTTTCCTAATAAAAAATTAAACAATTTAAATAACAATATTATAAATATAATAAATATATATAAACACATAAAAATGAAATTAAATTTGAATATTAAAAAAATAAAAAATACACAAAAAAAAATATTGAATATATATATAAACAATAATTTTTTTCCTAATAAAAAATTAAACAATTTAAATAACAATATTATAAATATAATAAATATATATAAACACATAAAAATGAAATTAAATTTGAATATTAAAAAAATAAAAAATACACAAAAAAAAATATTAAAAAACTTGTAAGGGAAGATGGAGCTTAGTAAAAAGGTTCTATTATAAGGGTGGTGGCAGGTGTGGGGATCATCCAAGATTCCAAGGGAAAAATGGAAATGCAATACTTCTAGACTCTTGCAATCAACATAAACAATTAGGTAGAGACATACTCTCTTCTTCCAGGTTTGAAATTAACCTGACAAATTCAAACCATAATCGTGATTGGAGACTCATCAATTGTCCTTCAAGCATTGAAGGAGGATTGAAACTTGAGAAACTTCAAGTTGTATTTGATTCTCTAGAAAATAAAGCAGGAAATGACGTGCTTCAAAAGCATCAAGTTTTTCCAAATCTTGTGAAATCAAAATAAGGAGGTAGAGAAATTAACCAATAAGGCCATAAAAGAAAATTTTGTGACTTTAAAGGTTAATGGCTCATTATAATTTCAAGAAATTCCTTAGTTAGTGATTCACCTCAAGCTAAGTACCATCATTTAAAAGAAACTGCTTGTCAAGCAATACGACTCCCAAGATTACCCATTATCATGAAGAGATGGCTCACCCAAATGTGCATGCTCCAATTGATGCAAGAGCAAGGATTTAAAGGCTGGGAAGGAGACTTGCATCTTGCAAGTCGGATAATGCACATTGGGATCAAAAGTTTTAGAGATAATGGGCACAAGGGATGCTTTGTTGTCCTCTCTCCTCTAGTTCAACATCCTATATTGAAGCTCAGGCTACAAAATGAAATGATTCCTTTAAGAAGATATCAACTCAATTCAATCAACAAACATTGTTGGTAGAAGCTTGAGTGTGCCTTTCTCAAAAGCGCATTGCATAGTCAACACATCGATTCAGGTGCTTCCAATCAACTAATTCTAGACTTCGTTGGGAATGGATGAAACACAGAAGAAAACATAGTGAAAAAATATTTTAAAGCAATGGAGATAGGAGACATGGAGCCAATGCATCTGCACAGGGAATGGAGGAAGCTAACAATTGTAACATTCTATAAATTTGTCATGTATTTCAAGGTCTTGCTATTATTAGGCTGCTTTTGTAGGATATATACTTATGTAAGTTGTTGGAAATATGTATTATTAATGTTTTGTAGGCAGGGGAGTCTTAAAATGAAACTCTTTTGCTTAGCCCTTATGGGTTTCATAAGGTTAATGTACTCTGATATCTAGTTCAACCAGACCATTTTTTTTATTAATATAAAAATAATAAAAAAAAAGGTTATCTATTATAACAAGAGGGTTTTAAGGGGGAGTGTCGATTTTCATAATAGCCCACTCCTCCTTATAACCTTTTAATGGTTTTTTTTTTTTAATGTTTTAATGTTTTTAATAAATACAAATTTAATTAAAAAAATTGTGTTGTTTTTTAATGTTTTATTTTTATTTTTTTATTATTTTAATTAATTATTGTTTTTTTAATTCATTTTTAATATGTGTGTGGGGTTTTTTACAATGTGTAGTTTCAATTTTTTTTGTTTTTTTTATCATTTTTCTTTTTTAATAGGAGGGTCATGGTGGAATGGGGTGAGTAGATGATCGGTGATTTTTTAGACCATGGTTTCAACAATATTGTAATTTTAAATAAAAATAAGTCTTAAATAAAAATGACACTACTGCTAAAATCTCATTTTGATTCGGGGGTTGATTTTAAAATTATAGTCGCAATGGTACCAATTGTTAAGGCCATGATTTCAAACAAGTTATAATTTTAACCTTGAAAAAACAAAATGATGCTAATCATAACATTACTTTTCGATTTAGGAGTTGATTTTAAGATTTTGGTTGCAACAATACTAGTTGTTAAGACCATGTTTTACACAAGTTGTATTTTAACATCGAAAAAAAAAGGGTGCTACTAGTAGAACCAATTTTCAATTCGAGGGTTGATTTTAAGGTTTTTGTTAGCAACATTACAAGCAATGGTTGCAAAAGGTTGTAATTTTAACCCCAAGAAAAAAATGATGGCAATAGTGGGACCACTTTTCATTTCAGGGGCTGGTTTTAGTATTTTTAATGTAAAAATATGTGTTTTTGACGCAACTCGCCCCTCACCAAGCGAGTCGCTCCACCAGGACCTTCTTCTTCCACGGGTCCGAAGAGTCAACACTCTTCACTCCCTCAGGAGTCCGCTACCCACTGTAGGCTCCTTCAGCTATCCTTCTCTTCGGAAATCGGGATATCGCACTTCGGGAGTTCGCGGTTCATGCGAACCTAGTTCACATGCATCACGGAACCCGAACCCCGATGGTCAACGGGTCAACTTTCCCACTATCGGGATTTTTCCTATCGGGAAATCGGGAATGGCGATGTTATGTTACACTACCCTCTCAAATCCCCGAACCCCGAACTCTGAGTTGACGCCACCTGTCAACATCCCAGGCGAGTCTTCTTGCCCTGACACCTGTCTCCCATACGTGCTATCGGGAAATCGCAACTCGGGATTTCACGGGACATAAACTCTTACCTCGCCTTTTCCCGAACGCCGAAACCCCGATGCCACGTGTCTGCTTCCCATGGAGAGACCTACGCCTCGACACCTGTCTCCCTCTCGTTCTATCGGGATTTCGTGATTCGGGAGTTCGCGCCTCCTGATGCACAAGGTCACAGACCCTGCCAAACCCCGAATCCCAACTCCTCCAGATCTTCCGCCACGTGTCCTCCCTCCGATCAACGACTCTGGTCGATTCGGGAAATCACACTTCGCGATTTCGAAGGGTATAAAACTCTTACTCTGTGAAACGCCGAACGCCGAACCCCGATCTAAAGGGATCCTGCGCCACGTGTTCCTGTCTGGATCAACGACCCAGATTGACTCGGGAAATTTCTCGAGGTGTTGAAC
>ML810635.1:172213-194340 GCA_009831015.1 Picea engelmannii | reverse complement strand
GCAAGCTCCCACACATAATCGTGGGTATACCCTCCAAGGAGCCCGAGTGAGTCTGGCCAACGTCAATTCCAGGTACCGTGAAGACTTTCCCCTCCACAGTCACCTTGGGTAAGAACCTAGAGAGACAGGCCACTAAGGTCACCACAAACAATAGTAAAGCCTGGGGGAACAGTCGTCAGTCCGATCCACATGCAAGGGCAGGGTATCTAGCCCGAAATCAACTCAAAGGCTTCCACTCATCATTGTGGGTATACCTCGGAGTGATCCCCGTAATACGTGTAATCTCTACACCGATGTCAACAAAGTAGGGTTAGTAATTCTGCCAACACCAATGCGACCTAGTGCTTGACCCTTGTGTTAGAAGGGTTTCCCAGAACAAAATGTAGTAAGTGGATTTAACTCTCCCTATCACAAGATACTATGTTTGTTTGCAGCTTTGGAAAGTTATCTTTCACACCTATTCCAAAGCCCTACAACTAATCTAATGTAGGTTTGCTACCAGAAAAGATAAAATTGTCCAATCAATTTTTATAAGCGCTTTATTTTATGGCTGTTGTTACTCAAAAGGAAGATGGCATGGACAATATGGTGTTTTGACCAACTCGAAAAATTATGCAAAGATATGAAGATGCAATCTTTTCATTTCGATGAAATCTATGCTACGAGAAGGAGAAAACATTTATCATTCCCATATGCACATGTCCCAAAATCTATTAAACTCATCAATATCAATCATGCAATTTCGCTACTTCAAATGCAAGGATGCCCCCAATCTAATATAAAGCAAGAAATTAAATCTTTTTGTTTTAAAAAATTTCACTAAAAGCAATAATGGACTTTCTTAAAACAATGAAACCCAAACTAAAAGTTTTCTTTTAAAGCGAACTATTCAGAAGAAATCTGATCTTTCCCTAAACAATTCTAAAGAAAACGCACGCTTTGTAATTGAAAGACACTCAAAGAAAGAGACTAATCCTTCAAAACCAAACAAAGCAAAAGTGGCTAAAAGCAACTCAAAGGATGTCAAGCAGACTGTAAACAGATCAATATAGGCTTTAAAAGTTCAATCCAGTTGTTCAAAGAAAAATTGGGCATAAAAAAATGATAAGACCCAATCCAAAAAATTTCACAAACAAGTTCGCAGGCTAGCAGTATATTCAAGTGCGAGAATTAGGTATTCTCGCAGGCTAGACATTGGTAGGTTGCGAGGTGTTCGCACTGGACTGAACACCAGGGTGCAAACTCAAGTGATTCTCGCAGGCTACTAACGAGTGCAGTGCGAGAATGGTAAACAAGCAAAATTTGGAAAAAGGACAAAATTTCTAAGAGAACTTTTAGATCCAGAGAGTATTGATAGATCTCCCACAGACTCAGAGACCATAAAACAAGCAATCAAAGCAAGGGAAACTAGACTAACTAGGAAACAATCCGTTCCCCAGTGGAGTCGCCAATTTTGTTATTGGATAAATCCGGAAGTGCGGACACAAACTGATCTCCCTAGATCCACCTAGATCTAGAACAAAGAAAAACAGAATAGGACGCTTTCCTTAAGTTTTAAATATTGAATTTACTAAGAGGCAAGAATCATGGACATACCTTATGATCGCTTCCTATAGTCTTTGTTTCTCCCGCTTCGCTCCAGTGCTCTTGTGCAGTCAAGATCAAAACAACACAAACCAACCAAAGTGATAGCGATAACATAAACTCAATATAAACCTATGTATGTGATCAAGCAATCATACAATAAAACACAACATGCTTTATAGGAAAGAATCATATTACTGTATTATATTAAATGTGAAAGAGAGATTACAACCATGGCCTTGATGTTGTAAGGTCCCTTCCAATTGTCTTTCGTTCCCCACACACTTCTTGCTCCAAGGATTCTGAAACCATAGATCTGATAGTTACTCACAATCTATCTTGACAAAGAAAATCTCAAAGCCACTCCAACCAAGCTAATAATTCCAAGCCAACAAGACTAACAAGCTCAAGAACCAACAAAGCTAACCCAAGCTCAAGCTAACTTTCTCCATGAGAACTCCTCTCCTTTTATAAGTTGAAGAAAATAAGGTGAGGAGGTTAGGGTGATCCCACTAAATCATGAAAGCGAGTAAGATCCAAACCATTCGGATGCCACCTCACCATAGAAGCTTCTCCTTCTAGAAGATTCACGAAAACGCTCATTTTTCCCACGTGCTGGAATTCTCGCACCCGAGCTATAGAGCAACCTACGAAAACCTCGCACCCTGGCTATAGTGCAACCTGCGAGAATGGGTCATTCTTGCACCCTGCCTATATAGCAACCTGCGAACTTCCCTTTTTATAAGGTTTTTACATAGGAAAAATCAATTTCTTTTCTCAGGAGAAGTTCTTCTCCCTTCTCTCTTTAGGAATTCAGGCCACTGACCCCTCTGAAGGCAACATATAGGTTTACATCATTAACGATCATAGGGATGACGAAAATAATGTGTAACACTTATCTAATACTTTTGCAATCAATATCATTGATTACAGGTTTTCAAGAATCATCGCAACCATTTTAAATTTTCCAGAAAATTTAAAATGGTTGCGATGATTCCATAGAACCTCTAAATGATTAAATCTTCTTCTAGCGGATTGATCTACGACACTATAACTTGATTCACTTACTTCTTTCTTTTCTTCCATCCATCGTCTCCCAAAATGTTGACCTCTCCTTATAGTATCTTGTCTTCTCTACAATTTCTCCTCAATTCTCAATGTTGCTTGATAAGCCTTGTTGTGGCCCAATTTTACCTAAGTATTAGCACAAAGTGAAGTTTAGTAGAAGGAAATTCTACAAAATCCATATGATGCAAAAGACTGAGTATGTGATTGCACATAAGCCTAAGTACATGGAGGCTAACAATTCGTCTCATACATTGATAGCATCAGAGGCGCAATGAAAAATAAAAATCACACACACTACACTATGCAAAGCAAGGAAAATGGAGATATGTTTGTTGAAATATCGTAACTTCAAAGAATATTCTACTTGAGAGAGAGTTGAATAATATTATTATATTATATTTAATTAGGCCCTATTGTGCCTTAGTAAAAGTCAGTCCTATTGTTCCTTAACAATTAATTGAAAATTAAGAGGGTAAAGTGACAGGTCGACCCAAACTTAATTATAGGCTAGCCAGACCACTATTTATAAGAGAGGCCAATGCCTCATTTGGACATATACACACCTAGCTCTGTAGTGCACAAGCCTTGGAGGAGAAGCTGCTGCAAATGGGGGTGACGTCAATGAGGGTTTCTAGTTTATCTCTTGGTATTTCTTGGTCAAGTGGTGAGCTACTCTTCCTAGTGAAGGAGTAGAGGAGGATTTTCTACTCGGTATTTGGTCTATCTATACCGAGGAATTTTTTGTCGGGTTTTATCCCCCATGAGGGTTTCCCAGGATAATCTGTGTGTCTCTATTGTTTCTGTGATTTCCTCTCTTTCAGTGATGTTATTTATGTAGCTAATGTGCTAAATGATTATAATAATAAAGAAGAATCGTAACTACTAGCTGTATAAGTAAAAATTCAACATGGTATCAGAGCAGGCCTGAAAGAGACCAACTCACAGTTTATAAAGAAGTGGCTAGCCTCAATGCACCTTCTCTAAAGGTCAATTTTTAGTATTACGACTACCACAGAGTTAGGGTTTCTGCATAAACCTTAAGTGTGACATTTTCCATGTTTAAGGAGGAAGTTGGAGGAAGTAACCACATCTAGGAGCTCTCCCTAGGAGGGCACATCTAGTCCCTGGATCAAAATCCTGAAATATGAAGTTTGAAAAATTAGGGTTTCCTCATAAAACCCTAAGTTGCAGTTCCTTCATACCAGTTGCAATTCTAGAACCAGTTATAGTACCAGTTGCAGTGAAATTTTTGTGAAGTGTTGGGACTAATTTTTATTGTGCTAGTGCGTCTTACCTTAGCAAATCTCCATCTAACTTTAAGTTACAAGTTGAAGCACCTGTGAAGTTCTAAAGATTCGTTATTGCTTGCCACTGCCGCCAGATGGTGCCACTACCTGCTGATGTTGTCGGAGGTATTTACTTACATATGTTTAAATTGAATAATTATTTTAAAGGGTATTTGCAGGAGAAATGATCTTTTGTCTAAACAACAATTGTAGATCCAGAGGAATCTTAGATCCAACACATTCATAAGAACTATGCACCCCAGGTTTGATTACTTGTTATGGAATTATTGTGATCTTATGAATATCCAGGTTGCATTTTGATCTGTTGAAGTTATTATACTAACCATTGGTCAAAATTAAAGTCAAAGTAATAGATTGATTAACATTGAGATTACATAGTTTATTTCCTAACTTAGATTTATGTCAAGATAACATATTGTCTTAGTACAGAGGACATGTTGAAGAAAATACTTATCATCTTGAGTGAAGAAGACTTGGAAGAAAAACCACACACTCATTCTTGAGGACAAGACTCCAGGTTACAGGTTTGATTGATTAAATTGATAAGATTCAAATTTACACATATCAAGTTTGATAACTGCTAAACACTATAGTTGTGATAACAATCTTTGATTTTTTATTATTATTGAATACTTGGTAGCATGTGAGCACTATTGTGATAAATGCTTACTGTAATCATTTACTAGATATACCTAACATCTCCTCTAGGACAAACTTCTTGTTTTGTTTCCAAGTTATCATGGAGGAATGATTGATCACGACACTAGAAGAGTGTTTCTCTCATTCCTTATTATTGCATTTCTTACTTTTTACCCTTGTTACAGGTAGGTCACAAGTCACAACTCTGAAGAAACTACTGTGACGATCGTTCTCACTATTGTTTTTATTATTATTATAAAGAGTATTATTCTTGTCTGATGTTTCTCCTTTGTTGTTCTTGTTCCAGGCATGTCACAGGTGATAACTCTGAGGGAGCTATGGTGATGGGTGCATGAGGAAACATATTAGATGATACATGGAGACAGATCATGATGAGCAGAAGGCTCCAAAGATGACAAAACAAATCCCTCTAGTGAAGTTAATCACTCTTCAGATCATCAGGAAGAGTTAGTAGATCCATAAGGGCATACCTAGAATCATTGCAATAACCAAGAAGAGACTAGTATGGTCCCGTGACACTCTGCAGAATGCAAATCCATATAGCATTGACGAGCCATATCATGAGGAGCCAATGGCTCCACCAGTGGTGAGGCAAGTGACCCCACCAAGTACCAGTTCAAAAGGAACTAGAGTTCATAGGGAGTTAGCCCTCACGATACAGTAAGGAGCAGTCTCCACAAGACCATTCATAGAGATGTACAAAGCCCGATTTGTGTCCAGAGTATTCTACCAGTAAGAGGGAGAATACTACGACGAGACACTTGCTCCAATAATCAGAAGAAGTATATATAGAACAAACATGATTCATTAAAAGAAGTCGACACAATATGGGATTCAGAGGAAGCAAGTATGGAAATCCCTGTATTTGAGATTGAGTTATCTCCAGTGCCAGTTGGTGTAGTACATGAGTTGGGCCATGGAGACATGATTACAATAGAAGATTGAGTTACCTCCAGAGAAAGATGATAAGCTACCCTCGGTGTCAGTTATTGATCCACTCTCAGTTTCAGATGAAGTTGTTGCCGTGATAGAGTAAAGGAGTTACTCTCAAAGTTCAACAACCACAATGGGAATGAAGCAGTGATTTTAAGATTTAGAGTAGTTGTAGGTGCATAGTCCCGATCCAGAGGAACATTTGCAAAGAGAGTAGAGAACATACTCTCATGCAGTGAGACAGATAGTGATTTGCACAAAGCACATAGAACTAGCACATGATTGTGCAGATTAAGTTGCAACTAAGCAAGTGTACCAGGTTGGTACAATGTGATGTGAAAATTTGGTTTTGAAGTACATGACATGAAGACTCATGTCTGTAAGTTGAAACAAGCTCCAAGAGCTTGGTATGACAGGGTTGATAGTTTTTCTGATGAGCTTGGGCTTTACCAAGAGTAAAGCTAATCTCAACCTTTACTTCAATATTGAGAATGATGGACCAATTATATTGCTGCTATATGTGGATGACTTATTCTTGACATATGAAGAAAATATCATCACATATTGTAAGAAGAAGTTTGTCACTAAATTTGAAATGAAGGACCTAGGCCCAATGCATATTTCTTAGATCTTGAAGTATGGCAGAGCCCATAAGATATTTTCCTTAGTCAAGGAAAGTATGCTATGGAAATTCTGAAGAGATTTGACATGATGGACTGTAGAACCATGTCCACTCCTATGGAGACAAATATGAAGTTATTGGTTGATACTCTATATAGACAAATGATTGGTTTGTTGATGTATCTGACAAATAACAGACCAGATATATGCTTTGCCATGAACACCTTGAGTTAGTATTTGGTGGATCCTAGACATGTTCACCTTGTAGCTACAAATCACGTGACGAGATACCTTGAGGGTACATTGGACTATGGCCTTTGTTATACTAGAGACTGTGACTTCAGGTTGTATGGCTATACTAATTCACATTGGGCTGGAAGTGCTTCCGACAAAAAAAACACTTCAGGATGTTGTTTCAGTTTGGGGTCAGCCATGATTTCGTGGCAAAGAAGGAAGAACTTTAGTGTTGCTCTCAGTACAATAGAATTAGAGTACATTGCAACATGATTCGCCAGTTGTGAAGACATATGGCTTCAAGTTGTTGACAGGTCTGTTCGATCTGGAGATGGAGGCTACCATGATTTTATGTGATAACCATAGTTGCATAAAGATGACATAGAAACCAGTGTTCCATGACAAGATGAAGCACATAGAGATCCAATATCACTACATTCGTGACATGGTGCAGAAGGGAGTTATAAAGCTCCAATATGTTGGCACAAATGAGCAGGTTGCATATGTGTTGACTAAGCCTATGTCTTGTGTAAAGTTTGAGTACTTCTGAGACAAGCTTGGTGTAGTCCGAAAGGACCTCCCTCTAAAGGGGGAGTGACGCTGATGATACTATGGTATCCTGACCAACAATAGGTAGCTCAGTTAGGATTTTATATTTTAGGGGACTGATCATCCCTGGGAAGATCCTGAAGGTCCGGTAAGGACGGTCTGTCAGAGTACCTATGCATGTATATGCCAACTGTGGTCAGTAGTGGTAGCTCAATTATGATTTTATATCCTAGGGAATCTTATGATTCCTAGGCAGATCCCGAAGGTTCAGTAAGGACGGTCTGTCAGAGCACCACGTGGTAGCTTGTTAAGATTTTATATCCTAGGGAATCTTATGATTCTTGGGAAAATCCCGAAGATTCGGTAAGGACAATTTATCAGAGTGCCACAGATGTTGTTGTTAATGCACCTGCCTCATTCTGTTGCCACATATAGATGTTAATTTTCCAACTTCATGTTGTTGATGATGATGATGTTATTCCAGCTTCATGCTTTTGATGATGTTGATGTTCCAGATTCATGTTGTTGTTGTTGATGATGTTATTCCAGCTTCATGTTGTTGATGACGTTGATGTTCTAGCTTCATGATGTTGATGACGATGATGTTATTCCATCTTCATGTTGTTGTTGATGATGATTTTATTCTAGCTTCGTGCTGTTGATGTTGATGTTCCAACTGCATGTTGTTGATGACGATAATGTTACTCCAACTCCACGCTACAAATGATGATGATGTTCAGTTTTTGCTGATGTTGATGATGAGAAAAAATTTCGATGACCTATAGATATGACCGACAATGTTCTCGATGCTAATGACATTGTCCCCTCATCTTGATGATGTATTGAGTCTAGTCAATTGTTATTAATGTTTTCAGTAGAATACCCTTCTTGTTAAGGGGGAGTGTTGAAATATTGTAACTTCGAAGAATATTCTACCTGAGAGAGAGTTCAATAATATTATTATATTATATTTAATTAGGCCCTATTGTGCCTTGACAATTAATTGTAAATTAAGAGGGTAAAGTGACAGGTCAGCCTAGACCTAATTATAGGTTGGCCAAACCACTATTTATAAGAGAGGCCAATGCCTCATTTGGACATATACACACCTAGCTCTGCAGTGCACAAGTCTTGGAGGAGAAGCTGTTGCAACTGGGCATGATGTCAATGAGGGTTTCTAGTCTATCTCTTGGTATTTCTTGGTCAAGTGGTGCGCTACTCTTCCTAGTAAAGGAGTAGAGGAGAATCTTTTGTTCGGTCTTTGGTCTATCTATATTGAGAAATTTTTTGCTGGGTTTTCTCCCCCATGAGGGTTTCCCAAGATAATCTATGTGTGTCTATTGTTTTTGTGATTGCCTCTCTTTTAGTGATCCTATTTATGTAGCTAATGTGCTAAATGATTATAATAATAAATAAGAATCATAACTGCTAACTGTATAAGTAAAACTTCAACAACGTTCTCCAAACCCTCGAAAGGGAAATTTTATTTGAAAACCAGTCCCATATTATTATTACCTAGTATTGTACAAATGGTCCCTTTTATAACAATAGGTGACCATAACAAACGAATACATAACTAGATGGTTGGTTCAAACCATCTCCACAACTCTCTCCACAATATCCCCTGAAATCTCTCAACAAATCTTCATGAATCTCTCAACAAATATTCATATCCCTAATATATCTTATTTATCCCTATCTCTCACTCTCATGTAGGCTTTCTAGAATTACTCTACATCATTACAATTTTATTCATTAAACATTACAAATAAGAATTATTCCTTCATGTCCCTTCTTAATGAAAAATCTTCATTAAATTGGCCCATTTTCCATCTTCTAGGTTCTTTGCCTTCATTGTCTTTAGCCTTCTTCTGTGGTCTTCAACAACCTTTGGTCTTCTTCCTTCTTCATCCTATATCTTATTCATCTTATTGTAACTGCAAACAAAAACATTTGTTGATGTCCATATAAAAAAAGTGGTCATCCACCATAATACATGGGTCGCCAGCCAATGAATCCGTCGGTCCTCTAGGAAACCCTTTCTTGTACATGGTTCATCAACCCTTCTTCCATCATGAATATGCATACATGTACTTGATATTCCCATATGTGATCATTATCATCATGATCATCCCGAGTTTCTAGCTTACCCATAACCCTACTTTCGATGCTCCTGCATCAGACTCCCAAGGAACAAAATCCTTCATGGACTCTGTTGATATTATGGTAGTTGCGGGAGGTATTTACCTCCGCATGTAAAAATGACGAGAATAGAATATTCTGGGAAGCAAGAAGAAAACCTAATTAATTGGTTAATAACCCTAGAAGATAAGTCGACTTAAGAGAATGCCTTGTATTAGGTTATTAGCCTCCAAGAGAAGAAGGCAACTAAAGGAAATGTTATATACTAAAGAAATAGTAACTAGAATGAGAAGTCGGCCCATGCAGTCTGCCAGAAATAGTATAAATATAGGAGGCCAGTCTTCATTCTGGCCAGAATTCTTAGAACTGCAGAAGCAACACTTGTGCGCACTGCAGTTGGCTAGTTTCTGTGCAAGTTTGGAGGAGAGATGTTGTTGCAGCTGCTGCAACTAGTAGATTTTGGTTTTGGCTTGGACTCTCTCTTGGTTATGGTTTTAACTCTCTGATTAGCTCTTGTTACTCTTGCTTGGTGCGCTATCCTTGGAGAAAGGTGCGCCACTTTTGTTTGGCTATCCAGTCTAGGGTTTGCTTCCGGAATGATTCTCTGTCAAGGTTAAGGTGCTTGGGGGTGGCTTCGACCTATGGTTGGGTGACAATATTGCTATATTTTATATGGTTAAATGAGCACATCCATTATATTCTAATAGGTTATGGGCCAACACTATCTTCGGACAGTCTAACCGTTGGAAGATAGATTGGGAGGATTTGCTCAGTTGCAATTGCAATTGCAACCAGTTTTTGCTGCAACAACGAAACCCTAACCCTCTTGTTGAGGCACCTTAAGTGAAGGGATTGACATAATTTCCAGATAGACTAGTGCGCCCTAGCCAAGCGCATCTCCTGGTACTCTCAACAAGTTAAGACGTCAAGTTTGAGTTTTTGGTCAAATCCAGGGCTGACCAAGTCAAAGCAGCCATGACTTACTCTATGAAGTCAAAAAACAAGTTAGAAGGGGCTTCTAAATTCAGAGCATGGAAGACAAAGATTGATCTCATCCTTGACAAGAATAAAATGTTGGATATCATGAAAGGAAATATTGTGGAACCAGATTTTGAAGAAGGAAAAGAGAAGGAACCACAAAATGTTGTAGTTATGGAGAAGTTCAAAGAAAATGACATCAATGCCATGAGTATCATAGTGGATTCTATAAAAGACCACTTGATACCCTACATCTCCCATCTTGATTCGTCTAAGAATATGTATGATGCCCTAACCAACCTCTTCTCAGTTAGAAACATTGGACAAGTAATGAGTATGAAGAATGAGCTCTATGACATGAAGATGAATGATGATGACATCATAACATCATACTTTGTGAGAATCTCCCAGTTAAAAGATCAACTACAAGCTATTGAAGAAATCATTTCAGAGAAGGAACTGGTAAATATAGTACTCAATGGTCTTCCCAAGACATGGGATGCATGAACACAAGGAAGGAGTATCCCACATTTGAAGAACTTTGGACTTGCTGTGCACAAGAAGAATCAAGGATCAATGCAAAAGAGAAACCTCAAAAGAAATACGATGATCAAGCCTTCACAACAAGATTCAAGAATTTCAGGAACAAAAGGAAGTTTGGTTCAAGGAAGAAGCCAAATCAAGAGAAAGATATGTCAGAAATACAATGCTTCAACTGTCGAAAGTATGGTCACTACAAGAATCATTTTCCCAAGTTAAAGAAAAGGAAGGAGACACACAAAGCATCAATTGCCGAAGAAAGGAAACCCTCAAGGAAGACCAAGCAGGATAAAGCAAACTTCTTCTTCTAAGACAAGGTAACAATATGCTTCATAGTTCTTGTACATACCATGTTTACATAGTTTCTGTACATATCTTGCATATCTATTTCTTATAATATAACATGTTCAAAGATCAACTACACCTATGGAAGAACAACAAAATAAGGATTGCTATCATGATGACTACAAGTCAGACAACAGACATGAAAAGAATGAAGTACATCAAATAACCCCTGGTAACATTTCATGTGGAAGCTATTACATAAGTAACAATTGCTAGATAAGCCGAAATCATAATCATTCTTGAAGAAACCTAGAAGAAGTAAAAAGAGAAATAAGTCAGCAATCAAGAGGAAATTGGAAAAATATTTGTGACACTTTGCAGAAGGCAATAAGGATGCAGGCGAAAGCGTGGACTTTCCTATATGGAGGGAGCTGATTATATATTTATAAAAGAAGAGCATGCATTCATGCATGAAGCAAGGATTATGAGGGAGCTAATCCTAAGTTATATGATCTATTGAAGATGATGAAGTATCTATCGAAGGTAGCAACCATGAAAAGCAACACATGTTCAGTTTGACTTTAGAAGAAGTCTTCTCTGAAAAGAAGCCTCAAAGTATCCCTGATTGTCCATCCACATCCATGATCCTATGATGAAAGGAAGAAGTTGGAATCTTTAGGGCATGGAATCTATAGAAAAATCCATGGACCCAAGAGCTAAAGAGAAACACAAGGAAGAACATGAAGATTCAAAGAGAGAAAGAAAAGCCAAAACAACCAGTCATTGTATCAAGAATCACAAGACTACCAGTCTGACCTGAACTCACTAAAAGCAATCAAGCAGAGGAACTGAAAGTTGTGATGAAGAAAAATGTATGGAAGACTTATGAATATAAGCATTACGAGATCCAGAACTAGAGATTCTCCTAGATGGAGGGAGAAGACTATGATGATTGCTTGTTCCAGTAAGCCAAACATACCTCTACATGAGTCATTATATCGTTCACAATATCCATGGATTGGAGTTTACATCAGATGAATGCAAAGACTATTCTCCAGAATAATTGAAAAAAGAGCGTATGTAGAGCAACCTCAAGGCTTTGAGGTATACCATAAAGAGACCCTTGTATGAAGATGGATGAAGATTTTGTATGGATTCAAACAACTTGGTGCAAAGCCTCTTATGCACAATAGAAGCGTGGTGAAAACTTTCTATGGTAAAAATCAGAATGTTTACTCAGAAGTCCAGAACGATGGATTGCTAATCCATGACAAACTCTCATGATGATAGAATAAGTGCCACATGGATATGTTACATTTTGAGCCTTGCCACGATGCTTTGAGCTAGCAAGAAACAAAAGAGTTGAATCCAACTATGATATACTATAATGATTAGAGCTATATGAAGACTTTAGAAAAATAGTGTTCTAGAAAGACCGAAGTACATTGAGATAAAGCATTACATTCTCCGTGATGAATTCCAGAAAAGAGAAAGTGGTTCTCCAATATATATCTCCACAGATGAGCAAATAAGCAGACATTTTGGTAACGCCTCTGTCCAAGATTAAAGAGTTTTGCGAACTCAAGATGGAGCTTGTGGAGAAGACTTCCTTATTAAAAAAGGAAGAGATGAATCCTAGGTTGGGAGGGAGCATTGATGTGTTATTGATTTATGGACAATCATTTTTCAAGTTTGAAAAATGGTCCAAGATGAAGTTCCTTTCCAGTTTGGAAAGTGGTTTGAGATTTCTGACGGATAGGCATTTTCCAGTTTGGAAAATGGTCCAGATCGAACGGTCATTTTCGTAATGAAAATGGTTTGATGGATTATTGATGTACCATATACAATGATTCCCCTTGTGGCTAGTGTGGGGGAATGGTCTAGAACAATCTCTCTTCTTGACGGTCACTCTCAGTAGTGGTCAAGAAGACTAGTCCACCTCGCCATATACTCATTCTTTCGAAGCTCACAGTTGTGAGAAGTTCCAAAGAATGGTCTGTTTTGGAGGTTGGTGCAGGACAATCATTTCCTTAGGAAATGGTCCCGACAGTCATTCCCATAGGGCATATTCATTCTCTCCAGGCTGCACTTTGTTTAGTGCCAGAGGAATGACCGAGATAGGTGAATGGTCTAGGTTCAACAATGAGGGACATACATTCCCTAGGACAGAGTCATTCTCTCCAAGTTTCACTTTGTTTAGTGCCAGAGGAATGGCATAGATAGGTGAATGGTCCAGGCTAAGAAATCAGGACAATTATTCTTCCTTGCTTGAGAAGAATAGTCCAGATATCTCATCATTGATGTTTTACCTTCTGAGGGAAGATGCTCTTCCAGATCTCATAGATGTGAGTGGAAGAATGGCCCAATTGATTCAGTTTATATCATAACAATGTTTTTTGTTCAGATTGATATCAGATTATATGGTTGTTATGGAGACTGTATATCTCCATACAGTAGATGTATACTACTGTGGTGGATGTGTTCCACTGATTGTGACTATATGTCACTGATCAAGTATCTGTGTACTACTTGGTGTGGTAGTGTACCACTGGATTGTAGTTGTGTACTACTATGGATAGACACAGTTGTGTTCTATTGAATGACATTGTTCCGATTGCCTTGAAGACTATCAATAGTGTTGGAAATGATTATCATCTAGATAGATGATCAATGGACAAAGATTCCCCAGACGGAAAATGGTCCAGATAGCTCATCATTGATGTTTTACCTTCTGAGGGAAGATGCTCTTCCAGATCTCATAGATGTGAGTGGAAGAATGGCCCAATTGATTCAGTTTATATCATAACAATGTTTTTTGTTCAGATTGATATCAGATGATATGGTTGTTATGGAGACTGTATATCTCCATACAGTAGATGTATACTACTGTGGTGGATGTGTTCCACTGATTGTGACTATATGTCACTGATCAAGTATCTGTGTACTACTTGGTGTGGTAGTGTACCACTGGATTGTAGTTGTGTACTACTATGGATAGACACAGTTGTGTTCTATTGAATGACATTGTTCCAATTGCCTTGAAGACTATCAATAGTGTTGGAAATGATTATCAGCTAGATAGATGATCAATGGACAAAGATTCCCCAGACGGAAAATGGTCCAGGACATTTATTCTTCTAGGACATATGTCCGCATTAGAAGAATGGTTCTTGTGTCACTCTGTAGAGTGAGTGACTTATCCATCATCATGTCTGATTACTCAGATGGAGTATGGTTTCGAGAGATGGTGCAGTTGATGACGCTGATAGTGATGATGGTGCTCACGATCTAATCATGAGAATGCGACTATGTTGATGCTACTGGGTTAATGATATGTTTGTGCTAAAGACCATTACCTTCAATACCTTCCTAGCTAGGAGGGAGTGTTGATATTATGGTAGCTACAGGAGGTATTTACCTCCACATGTAAACCTGACAAGAATAGAATATTCCAAGAAGAAAGAAGAAACCCTAATTAATTGGTTAATAACCCTAGAAGACAAGTCGGCTCAAGATAATGAATTGTATTAGGTTCTTAGCCTCCAAGAGAAGAAGTCGGCTAAAGGAAATGTTATATACTAAAGAATTAGTACCCAGAATGAGAAGTCAACCCAGACAGTCTGCCAGAAATAGTATAAATACAGGAGGCCAGTCTTCATTTTGGCTAGAATTCTCAGAGCTACAGAAGCAACACTTGTGCGCACTACAATTGGCCAGTTTGTGCGCAAGTTGGGAGGAGAGCTGCTGTTGCAGCTGCTGCAACTAGCAGATTTTGGTTTTGGCTTGGACTTTCTCTTGGTTATGGTTTGGACTCTCTGATCAGCTCTTGTTACTCTTTCTTGGTGCACTATCCTTGGAAAAAGGTGTGCCACCTTTATTTGGCTATCCGGTCTAGGGTTTTCTTCCGGAATGATTCTCTGTCAAGGTTAAGGTGCTCAGGGGTGGCTTCGGCCTATGGCTGGGTGACAATATTGCTATATTGTCTATGGTTAAATGAGCACATCCATTATATTCTAACAGGTTATGGGCCCACACTATCTTTGGACACTCTAACTGCTGGAATATAGATTGGGAGGATTTGCTCAGTTGCAGTTGCAGTTGCAACCAGTTTTTTCTGCAACAATGAAACTCTAACCCTCTCGTTGAGACACCTTAAGTGAAGGGATTGCCCTAATTTCCAGATATACTAGTGCACTCTAGCCTATCACATCTCCTGGTACTCTCAGCAAGCTAAGACGTCAAGTTTGATTTTTTGGTCAAATCTAGGGTTGACCAAGTCAAAGCAATCATGAATTACTCTATGAAGTCAGAAAAAAAGTTAGAAGGGGATTCTAACTTCATAGCATGGAAGACAAGGATTGATCTCATCCTTGCCAAAAATAAAGTGTTGGATATTGTGAAAGGAAAGATCGTGGAACAAGAGTTTGAAGAAGGAAAAGAGAAGGAACCACTGAACATTGCAGTTATGGAGAAGTTCAAAGACAATGGCATCAATGCCATGAGTATCATAGTGGATTCTATAAAAGACCACTTGATACCCTACATCTCCCATCTTAATTCGTCTAAGAAGATGTACAATGCCCTAACAAAATTCTTCCCAGTTAAAAACCTTGGACAAGTAATGAGTCTAAAGAATGAGCTCCGTGACATGAAGATGAATGATGATGATAGCATAACATCATACTTTGTGAGAATCTCTCAGTTAAAAGATCAACTACAAGCTATTGAAGAAATTATTTCAGAGAAGGAACTAATAAATATAGTACTCAATGGTCTTCCCAAGACATGGGATTCATTTTCCGCAAGTATGAACAAAAGGAAGGAGAATCCCACATTTGAAGAACTTTGGACTTGCCGTGCACAAGAAGAATCAAGGATCAATGCAAAAGAGAAACCTTAAAATAAATACGATGATCAAGCCTTCACAACAAGATTCAAGAATTTCAGGAACAAAAGGAAGTTTGGTTCAAGGAAGAAGCCAAATCAAGAGAAAGATATGTTAGAAATACAATGCTTCAATTGTTGAAAGTATGGTCACTACAAGAATCATTTTCCCGAGCTAAAGAAAAGGAAGGAGACACATGAGGCATCAGTTTTCGAAGAAAGGAAACCATCAAGGAAGACCAAGCAGGACAAAACAAACTTCTTCTTCTAAGACAAGGTAACAATATGCTTGATAGTTCTTGTGCATATCATGTTTACATAGTTTTTGTACATATCTTGCATTTCTATTTCTTAGAAGATAAGATGTTCAAAGATAAACTACACCTATGTAAGAACAACAAAATAAGGATTGCTATCATGATGACTACAAGTCAGGCAATACACATGAAAATAATGAAGCACATCAAACAACCCCTGGTAACAATTTATGTGGAAGCTATTACATAAGTAACAACTGCTAGATAAGCTGAAATCAGAATCAATCTTGAAGAAACCTAGAAGAAGTAAAGACAGAAAGAATTCAACAATCAAGAGGAAATTAGAAAAAGATTTGTGACACTTTGTAGAAGGCAATAAGGATGCAGATGAAAGCGTGGACTCTCCTAGATGGAGGGAGATGATTATATATTTCCAAAAGAAGAGCATGCATTCATGCATGAAGCAAGGATTATGAGGGAGCTAATCTTAAATTATATGATCCATTGAAGATGATGAAGTATCTATCCATGGTAGCAACCATGAAAAGCAACACGTGTTCAGTTTGACTTTAGAAGAAGTCTTCTCCAAAAAGAAGCCTCAAAGTATCCTGATTGTCCATCCACATCCATGATCCTATGATGAAAGGAAGAAGTTGGAATATTCATGGAATCTATAGAAAAATCCATGGACCCAAGAGCTAAAGAGAAACATGAGGAAGAACATGAAGATTCCAAGAGAGAAAGAAAAGCCATAACAACCAGTCATTATATCAAGAATCACAATACTACCAGTCTGACCTGGACTCACTAAAATCAATCAAGTAGAGGAACTGAAAGTTGCGATGAAGAACAATGTATGGAAGACTTATGAATATAAGCATTACGAGATCCAGAACTAGAGGTTCTCCTAGATGGAGGGAGAAGACTATGATGATTGCTTGTTCCAGTAAACCAAACATACCTCTACATGAGTCATTATATCGTCCACAATATCCATGGATTGGAGTTTACATCAGATGAATGCAAAGACTGTTCTCCAGAATAATTGAAAAAAGAGCATATGTAGAGCAACCTCAAGGCTTTGAGGTATACCAGAAAGAGACCCTTATATGCAGATGAAAGAAGATTTTGTATGGATTCAAAGAACTTGGTGCAAATCCTCTCATGCACAACAAAAGCGTTGTGAAAACCTTCTATGATAAAAATCAGAATGGTTACTCACAAGTCCAGGATGATGGATTGCTAATCCATGACAAACTCTCATGATGACAGAAGAAGTGCCACATGGATATGTTCCAGTTTGAACCTTGCCATGATATTATGAGCTAGCAAGAAACAAAAGAGATGAATCCAACTATGATATACTATAATGATCAGAGCTGTATGAAGTCTTCAGAAAACCAATGTTCCAGAAAGACCGAAGTACATCGAGATCAAGCATTACATTCTCCGTGATGAAGTCTAGAAAAGAGAAAGTGGTCCTCCAATATATATTTCCATAGATGAGTAGATAAGCCGACATTTTGGTAAAGCCTCTGTCCAAGATGAAAGAGTTTTGTGTACTCAATATGGAGCTCGTGAAGACGACTTCCTTATTGAAAAAGGAAGAGATGACTCCTAGGTTGGTAGGGAGCACTGATGTGTTATTGATTTATGGACAATCATTTTTCAAGTTCGAAAAATGGTCTAAGATGATTAGTTCCTTTCCAGTTCGGAAAGTGGTTTGAGACTTCTGACGGACAAGCATTTTCCAGTTCAGAAAATGGTCCAGATCGAACGGTCATTTTCGTAATGAAAATGGTTCGATGGATTGTTGATGTACCATAGACAACGATTCCCCTTGTGGCCAGTGTGGGGGAATGGTCTAGGACAGTCTCTCTTCTTGACGATCACTCTTAGTAGTGGTCAAAAAGACTGGTCTGCCTCGTCGGACAATCATTGTTTCGAAGCTCACAGTTGAGAGAAGTTTCAAAGAATGGTCCGTTTTGGAGGTTGGTGCAGGACAATCATTTCCTTAGGAAATGGTTCGAATAGTCATTCCCTAGGGCAGATTCATTCTCTCCAGGTTACACTTTGTTTAGTGCCGGAGGAATGGCTGAGATAGGTGAATGGTCCATGTTCAACAATCAGGGACATGCATTCCCTAGGGTAGACTCATTCTCTCCAGGTTGCACTTTGTTTAGTGCCGGAGGAATGGCGTAGATAGGAGAATGGTCCAAGCTCAGAAATCAGGACAATTATTCTTCCTTGGTTGAGAAGAATAGTCCATATAGCTCATCATTGATGTTTTACCTTCTGAGGGAAGATGCTCTTCCAGATCTCACAGATGTGAGTGGAAGAATGACCCAATTGATTTAGTTTATATCATAACAATGTTTTCTATGCAGGTTGACATAAGATGATATGATTGTTATGGAGACTGTATGTCTCTGGACAGTAGATGTATATTGCTGTGGTGGATGTGTTCCACTGATTGTGATTATGTCACTGATCATGTAACTGTGTACTACTTGGTGTGGCACTGTACCACTGGATTGTATTTGTGTACTACTATGGATAGACACAGTTGTGTTCTATTGAATGACATTGTTCTGATTGCCTTGAAGACGATCAATAGTGTTGGAAATGATTATCAGCTAGATGGATGATCAATGGACATAGATTCCCCAGATGGAAAATGGTACAGGACAATTATTCTTCCAGGACATATGTTCAGATTAGAAGAATGGTTCTTGTGTCACTCTATGGAGTGAGTGACTTGTCCAACATCATGTTTGATTACTTAGATGGAGTATGGTTTTGATAGATGATGCAGTTGATGACACTGATAGTGATGATGGTGCTCATGATCTAATCATGAGAATACAACTA
The DNA here is from genome assembly GCA_009831015.1 of Picea engelmannii. Classification (NCBI taxonomy): domain Eukaryota; kingdom Viridiplantae; phylum Streptophyta; class Pinopsida; order Pinales; family Pinaceae; genus Picea; species Picea engelmannii. The sequence continues at coordinate 175,427 of ML810635.1, read as the reverse complement.
TGTTGATGCTACTGGGTGAATGGTATGTTTGAGCTCAAGACCGTTACCTTCAATACCTCCCTAGCTAAGAAGGAGTGTTGATATTATGGTAGATGCAGGAGGTATTTACCTCCACATGTAAACCCTATGAGAATAAAATATTTCGAGAAGCAAGAAGAAACCCTAATTAATTGGTTAATAACCCTAGAAGACAAGTCGACTCAAGAGAATGACTTGTATTAGGTTATTAGCCTCTAATAGAAGAAGTCGGCTAAAGGAAATGTTATATACTAAAGAATTGGTACCCAAAATGAGAATTCGGCCCAGGCAGTTTGCCATAAATAGTATAAATACAGGAGACTAGTATTCATTCTGGCCAAAATTCTCAGAACTGCAGAAGCAACACTTGTGCGCACTGTAGTTGGCCAGTTTGTGCGCAAGTTTGGAGGAGAGCTGTTGTTGCAGTTGCTGCAATTAGCAGATTTCGGTTTTGGATTGGACTCTCTCCTGGTTATGGTTTGGACTCTCTGATCAACTCTTGTTACTCTTGCTTGGTGTGCTATCCTTGGAGAAAGGTGCGCCACCTTTGTTTGGCTATCCAATCTAGGGTTTTCTTTCGGAATGATCCTCTGTCAAGGTTAAGGTGCTCCGGGGTGGCTTCGACCTATGGTTGGGTGACAATATTGCTATATTGTCTATGGTTAAATGAGCACATCCATTATATTCTAACAGACTCCTATCCATGCATCCCCTATCTCTCACAAACTTTTATCTCATAGTTTGCTCTACGTTGTCGTATCCTCAATGATAATTTTTCTCTTGCACAAGCCTTTTTCATGGCTTGAAATTGCTTGACTGCCTTCTCATGTGGACTGCCTCAAATTGACAATTCTTCCCATAGTTGAGCAAATTATATCTCATGACTACCATTCATTGACCACAAACCATACATTATAAAGTGGTTTTTAGAGTACCATGAACTTAACAAATTATGGGGAATACATTCCTCCTCAAGCTTATATTAGGTACATACAATTCCATTTATACAATCATGAGACTAAGAACATCATTAATACATTATCCAAGGATGATTAAACTTCTTAGGGATGTCATTCTTCAAGGATTTATTGCATCTACATCTCAAACCACACAATACTTTTAGCTATACCTTACTTCATTTTCTTCTTTCTTCTTCATACTTTCGTTGCTTCACTTCTCACGCTTTGTTGTGCATGTCTTCGCCACTTCTTGCATCCTTGTCCTTGTTCTTTTTCTTTCACCACTTGTTCTTTTTGTTCACACATAGAAGTCCCTCTGTCATCTCCTTCTGTCACGGAGTTTGTGTTTTTAAACTTTTTTTTTTCTTTGTTGTGGGTTCTTTATGAACCCTTTACCTAACTATCTATAGTCATTCTCCTCTCCTCCTCTACGAGCTTCTCCATGCTCACAGTGAGCTGCAAATAGTCTTTCCTCTGTAGCAAGCCCTTGCATCTGCTACCCAACACCTCATCAAGATTTCTCTTGAGCTCGATCTTTTGGTATCCTTCTAGTTCCTTCCCCTAGAACCTTCCGAGCTTCCTTTGCTCCTCAATTTCCATATTTGTAGGCTTCTGCACCTTCTCACTTTATCTCAAGAGCTTCACTTGCTCCTTTCTCTAGAAAACTCTATCCACATCGTGATTGTGGAGCTGCCTCAACAACTTCTACCCAACTGTAGATGGAAGTTGTTCTCCTTTCTATTATAGCTTTCTTGTTGTAGGGTTCTGTCACAAAATTTCTTTCTCTTGAAGTCTGCATCCCTTTCTCTTTCTGCATCAATCTTCTTTTGCTTGCTTTTCTCGGTCATGGAGTCAACGTCATCTTTTCATCAATCATATTCTTAATCAATCTCGAATCTTTCATTGCATTACCTGCATAAAATAGTTTCTTGTAGGAGGGACGTCTCCATCCAACAAGACACCTACAATATTCTTCACTCACCTGCTTACAAAATATGTGTCTTGTACAATATCCAACGAAAAAACTTAAATTTATCATTGATTTTGATTCTTCAGATCCTCATAATGTCAGATACTTGAAAAAAACAAAAACTTACCTATTTGTTGGAATGGCCAGTTCCAACCTAGACTCCATTTTGTACAAACAACAACCTAAATTTTCTTTCACCCAGACTTAACAACAATGAAATATGACTATGATTATCCCAACGTACTTTGTCTTCCATACTCATAACTTTGACAATTTATCTTCTTTCACTAACAAATTCTTATGTGGTGACTTGACCATCAATCTAACCTCAGGTGTCAAGCACCACCGATCATGCACCCTTCTTCACATTAATGACTTCTTACTTGAATCCATTTACCATTAGAAACTCTAACTAATTATTTCACCTATTAATGACCTAGACTCAAGCAATTTGACTCAACTTCCCTTTAATAATACAAAACTCCACATGACCATTTCAAACACCTTTAAAATATTCTGTATATCTCTTCAAACCAACAAAAAAAATGTTTTTAGTCTTTACAAAATGACAAGACTATAAACTTAAGATGTGACAATTTATTATGACATCTTGACTCTTTACATTAAGAGACATTATCTTAACTTTGACTTTCACAATAAATTTGACCTAAGGACTTTGCCCTCAATTATTTATAGATTTCCACAATCACTTGTCATTTACAATATTCAATGATATTTGGAATATGTTTGGTTTGGTTACCATTGAACCCTTACTTTGAAAACAAAAAACAATAACTTTGACCTAAGGACTTTGCCCTCAATTATTTATAGATTTCCACAATCACTTGTCATTTACAATATTCAATGATATTTGGAATATGTTTGGTTTGCTTACCATTGAACCCTTACTTTAAAACATGGCATCCATTTCCAAGATACAATTATTTTGACCAAGATATGTGTTGAAACTGAACTTAAATTTTTACCTTAAGAACAAATTTTTTGATATCCTGGAGTCTTTGCACTATTTAAAATCTTTATAAAACAAAATTTTCATACTTAGTGAATCTGAAATACACTTGGGGTTTATTTCGGGAAAAAGATGGTTGGAAATTAATCAATGAATGCCCAAATACTTTTCCGAATAATATAAAAAAACGAACTTAAACGACAAAACTTAAGAATTTGAAAATATATCGGGATATCGGAGTTCGCTATCTGGTAGGAACAAATCTCATTGCATATTAAGTCACGAAACCCCGACCCC